>BMAO01024104.1:0-14019 GCA_019973975.1 Trichonephila clavata
TTGCAATAACTTTTGATCTAATTGAAATTTTGAAAAGCGCTACATGTATTCGTGATCAGCGTCGGATTTTACATAAGAAAATTGAGTTTGGTTGGAATAGGAGTTAGAAATTTTTCCTGTTCATGACGTCTCCCTGCCAAATATCCAAAAAATGTGAAATTTTTTTATTGCAATAACTTTTGATCTAATTGAAATTTTGAAAAGCGCTACATGTATTCGTGATCAGCGTCGGATTTTACATAAGAAAATTGAGTTTGGTTGGAATAGGAGTTAGAAATTTTTTCCTGTTCATGACGTCTCACTGCCAAATATCCAAAAAATGTGAAATTTTTTATTGCAATAACTTTTGATCTAATTGAAATTTTGAAAAGCGCTACATGTATTCGTGATCAGCGTCGGATTTTACATAAGAAAATTGAGTTTGGTTGGAATAGGAGTTAGAAATTTTTTCCGTGTTCATGACGTCTCCACTGCCAAATATCCAAAAAATGTGAAATTTTTTATTGCAATAACTTTTGATCTAATTGAAATTTTGAAAAGCGCTACATGTATTCGTGATCAGCGTCGGATTTTACATAAGAAAATTGAGTTTGGTTGGAATAGGAGTTAGAAATTTTTTCCGTGTTCATGACGTCTCACTGCCAAATATCCAAAAAATGTGAAATTTTTTTATTGCAATAACTTTTGATCTAATTGAAATTTTGAAAAGCGCTACATGTATTCGTGATCAGCGTCGGATTTTACATAAGAAAATTGAGTTTGGTTGGAATAGGAGTTAGAAATTTTTTCCGTGTTCATGACGTCTCCCTGCCAAATATCCAAAAAATGTGAAATTTTTTTATTGCAATAACTTTTGATCTAATTGAAATTTTGAAAAGCGCTACATGTATTCGTGATCAGCGTCGGATTTTACATAAGAAAATTGAGTTTGGTTGGAATAGGAGTTAGAAATTTTTCCGTGTTCATGACGTCTCACTGCCAAATATCCAAAAAATGTGAAATTTTTTATTGCAATAACTTTTGATCTAATTGAAATTTTGAAAAGCGCTACATGTATTCGTGATCAGCGTCGGATTTTACATAAGAAAATTGAGTTTGGTTGGAATAGGAGTTAGAAATTTTTCCTGTTCATGACGTCTCCCTGCCAAATATCCAAAAAATGTGAAATTTTTTTATTGCAATAACTTTTGATCTAATTGAAATTTTGAAAAGCGCTACATGTATTCGTGATCAGCGTCGGATTTTACATAAGAAAATTGAGTTTGGTTGGAATAGGAGTTAGAAATTTTTTCCCTGTTCATGACGTCTCCCTGCCAAATATCCAAAAAATGTGAAATTTTTTATTGCAATAACTTTTGATCTAATTGAAATTTTGAAAAGCGCTACATGTATTCGTGATCAGCGTCGGATTTTACATAAGAAAATTGAGTTTGGTTGGAATAGGAGTTAGAAATTTTTTCCGTGTTCATGACGTCTCCACTGCCAAATATCCAAAAAATGTGAAATTTTTTATTGCAATAACTTTTGATCTAATTGAAATTTTGAAAAGCGCTACATGTATTCGTGATCAGCGTCGGATTTTACATAAGAAAATTGAGTTTGGTTGGAATAGGAGTTAGAAATTTTTCCCTGTTCATGACGTCTCCCTGCCAAATATCCAAAAAATGTGAAATTTTTTTATTGCAATAACTTTTGATCTAATTGAAATTTTGAAAAGCGCTACATGTATTCGTGATCAGCGTCGGATTTTACATAAGAAAATTGAGTTTGGTTGGAATAGGAGTTAGAAATTTTTTCCGTGTTCATGACGTCTCCCTGCCAAATATCCAAAAAATGTGAAATTTTTTATTGCAATAACTTTTGATCTAATTGAAATTTTGAAAAGCGCTACATGTATTCGTGATCAGCGTCGGATTTTACATAAGAAAATTGAGTTTGGTTGGAATAGGAGTTAGAAATTTTTTCCTGTTCATGACGTCTCCCTGCCAAATATCCAAAAAATGTGAAATTTTTTTATTGCAATAACTTTTGATCTAATTGAAATTTTGAAAAGCGCTACATGTATTCGTGATCAGCGTCGGATTTTACATAAGAAAATTGAGTTTGGTTGGAATAGGAGTTAGAAATTTTTCCGTGTTCATGACGTCTCCCTGCCAAATATCCAAAAAATGTGAAATTTTTTATTGCAATAACTTTTGATCTAATTGAAATTTTGAAAAGCGCTACATGTATTCGTGATCAGCGTCGGATTTTACATAAGAAAATTGAGTTTGGTTGGAATAGGAGTTAGAAATTTTTTCCGTGTTCATGACGTCTCCCTGCCAAATATCCAAAAAATGTGAAATTTTTTATTGCAATAACTTTTGATCTAATTGAAATTTTGAAAAGCGCTACATGTATTCGTGATCAGCGTCGGATTTTACATAAGAAAATTGAGTTTGGTTGGAATAGGAGTTAGAAATTTTTCCTGTTCATGACGTCTCCCTGCCAAATATCCAAAAAATGTGAAATTTTTTATTGCAATAACTTTTGATCTAATTGAAATTTTGAAAAGCGCTACATGTATTCGTGATCAGCGTCGGATTTTACATAAGAAAATTGAGTTTGGTTGGAATAGGAGTTAGAAATTTTTTCCGTGTTCATGACGTCTCCCTGCCAAATATCCAAAAAATGTGAAATTTTTTTATTGCAATAACTTTTGATCTAATTGAAATTTTGAAAAGCGCTACATGTATTCGTGATCAGCGTCGGATTTTACATAAGAAAATTGAGTTTGGTTGGAATAGGAGTTAGAAATTTTTTCCCTGTTCATGACGTCTCCCTGCCAAATATCCAAAAAATGTGAAATTTTTTTATTGCAATAACTTTTGATCTAATTGAAATTTTGAAAAGCGCTACATGTATTCGTGATCAGCGTCGGATTTTACATAAGAAAATTGAGTTTGGTTGGAATAGGAGTTAGAAATTTTTTCCGTGTTCATGACGTCTCCCTGCCAAATATCCAAAAAATGTGAAATTTTTTATTGCAATAACTTTTGATCTAATTGAAATTTTGAAAAGCGCTACATGTATTCGTGATCAGCGTCGGATTTTACATAAGAAAATTGAGTTTGGTTGGAATAGGAGTTAGAAATTTTTCCGTGTTCATGACGTCTCCCTGCCAAATATCCAAAAAATGTGAAATTTTTTATTGCAATAACTTTTGATCTAATTGAAATTTTGAAAAGCGCTACATGTATTCGTGATCAGCGTCGGATTTTACATAAGAAAATTGAGTTTGGTTGGAATAGGAGTTAGAAATTTTTTCCTGTTCATGACGTCTCCCTGCCAAATATCCAAAAAATGTGAAATTTTTTTATTGCAATAACTTTTGATCTAATTGAAATTTTGAAAAGCGCTACATGTATTCGTGATCAGCGTCGGATTTTACATAAGAAAATTGAGTTTGGTTGGAATAGGAGTTAGAAATTTTTCCGTGTTCATGACGTCTCCCTGCCAAATATCCAAAAAATGTGAAATTTTTTATTGCAATAACTTTTGATCTAATTGAAATTTTGAAAAGCGCTACATGTATTCGTGATCAGCGTCGGATTTTACATAAGAAAATTGAGTTTGGTTGGAATAGGAGTTAGAAATTTTTCCGTGTTCATGACGTCTCCCTGCCAAATATCCAAAAAATGTGAAATTTTTTTATTGCAATAACTTTTGATCTAATTGAAATTTTGAAAAGCGCTACATGTATTCGTGATCAGCGTCGGATTTTACATAAGAAAATTGAGTTTGGTTGGAATAGGAGTTAGAAATTTTTCCGTGTTCATGACGTCTCCCTGCCAAATATCCAAAAAATGTGAAATTTTTTTATTGCAATAACTTTTGATCTAATTGAAATTTTGAAAAGCGCTACATGTATTCGTGATCAGCGTCGGATTTTACATAAGAAAATTGAGTTTGGTTGGAATAGGAGTTAGAAATTTTTTCCGTGTTCATGACGTCTCCCTGCCAAATATCCAAAAAATGTGAAATTTTTTTATTGCAATAACTTTTGATCTAATTGAAATTTTGAAAAGCGCTACATGTATTCGTGATCAGCGTCGGATTTTACATAAGAAAATTGAGTTTGGTTGGAATAGGAGTTAGAAATTTTTTCCGTGTTCATGACGTCTCCCTGCCAAATATCCAAAAAATGTGAAATTTTTTTATTGCAATAACTTTTGATCTAATTGAAATTTTGAAAAGCGCTACATGTATTCGTGATCAGCGTCGGATTTTACATAAGAAAATTGAGTTTGGTTGGAATAGGAGTTAGAAATTTTTTCCGTGTTCATGACGTCTCCATGCCAAATATCCAAAAAATGTGAAATTTTTTATTGCAATAACTTTTGATCTAATTGAAATTTTGAAAAGCGCTACATGTATTCGTGATCAGCGTCGGATTTTACATAAGAAAATTGAGTTTGGTTGGAATAGGAGTTAGAAATTTTTTCCGTGTTCATGACGTCTCCCTGCCAAATATCCAAAAAATGTGAAATTTTTTTATTGCAATAACTTTTGATCTAATTGAAATTTTGAAAAGCGCTACATGTATTCGTGATCAGCGTCGGATTTTACATAAGAAAATTGAGTTTGGTTGGAATAGGAGTTAGAAATTTTTCCGTGTTCATGACGTCTCCCTGCCAAATATCCAAAAAATGTGAAATTTTTTTATTGCAATAACTTTTGATCTAATTGAAATTTTGAAAAGCGCTACATGTATTCGTGATCAGCGTCGGATTTTACATAAGAAAATTGAGTTTGGTTGGAATAGGAGTTAGAAATTTTTTCCGTGTTCATGACGTCTCCCTGCCAAATATCCAAAAAATGTGAAATTTTTTTATTGCAATAACTTTTGATCTAATTGAAATTTTGAAAAGCGCTACATGTATTCGTGATCAGCGTCGGATTTTACATAAGAAAATTGAGTTTGGTTGGAATAGGAGTTAGAAATTTTTTCCGTGTTCATGACGTCTCCCTGCCAAATATCCAAAAAATGTGAAATTTTTTTATTGCAATAACTTTTGATCTAATTGAAATTTTGAAAAGCGCTACATGTATTCGTGATCAGCGTCGGATTTTACATAAGAAAATTGAGTTTGGTTGGAATAGGAGTTAGAAATTTTTCCGTGTTCATGACGTCTCCCTGCCAAATATCCAAAAAATGTGAAATTTTTTTATTGCAATAACTTTTGATCTAATTGAAATTTTGAAAAGCGCTACATGTATTCGTGATCAGCGTCGGATTTTACATAAGAAAATTGAGTTTGGTTGGAATAGGAGTTAGAAATTTTTTCCGTGTTCATGACGTCTCCCTGCCAAATATCCAAAAAATGTGAAATTTTTTTATTGCAATAACTTTTGATCTAATTGAAATTTTGAAAAGCGCTACATGTATTCGTGATCAGCGTCGGATTTTACATAAGAAAATTGAGTTTGGTTGGAATAGGAGTTAGAAATTTTTTCCTGTTCATGACGTCTCCCTGCCAAATATCCAAAAAATGTGAAATTTTTTATTGCAATAACTTTTGATCTAATTGAAATTTTGAAAAGCGCTACATGTATTCGTGATCAGCGTCGGATTTTACATAAGAAAATTGAGTTTGGTTGGAATAGGAGTTAGAAATTTTTCCGTGTTCATGACGTCTCCCTGCCAAATATCCAAAAAATGTGAAATTTTTTATTGCAATAACTTTTGATCTAATTGAAATTTTGAAAAGCGCTACATGTATTCGTGATCAGCGTCGGATTTTACATAAGAAAATTGAGTTTGGTTGGAATAGGAGTTAGAAATTTTTCCGTGTTCATGACGTCTCCCTGCCAAATATCCAAAAAATGTGAAATTTTTTTATTGCAATAACTTTTGATCTAATTGAAATTTTGAAAAGCGCTACATGTATTCGTGATCAGCGTCGGATTTTACATAAGAAAATTGAGTTTGGTTGGAATAGGAGTTAGAAATTTTTTCCGTGTTCATGACGTCTCCCTGCCAAATATCCAAAAAATGTGAAATTTTTTTATTGCAATAACTTTTGATCTAATTGAAATTTTGAAAAGCGCTACATGTATTCGTGATCAGCGTCGGATTTTACATAAGAAAATTGAGTTTGGTTGGAATAGGAGTTAGAAATTTTTTCCGTGTTCATGACGTCTCCACTGCCAAATATCCAAAAAATGTGAAATTTTTTATTGCAATAACTTTTGATCTAATTGAAATTTTGAAAAGCGCTACATGTATTCGTGATCAGCGTCGGATTTTACATAAGAAAATTGAGTTTGGTTGGAATAGGAGTTAGAAATTTTTCCGTGTTCATGACGTCTCCATGCCAAATATCCAAAAAATGTGAAATTTTTTATTGCAATAACTTTTGATCTAATTGAAATTTTGAAAAGCGCTACATGTATTCGTGATCAGCGTCGGATTTTACATAAGAAAATTGAGTTTGGTTGGAATAGGAGTTAGAAATTTTTTCCGTGTTCATGACGTCTCCCTGCCAAATATCCAAAAAATGTGAAATTTTTTTATTGCAATAACTTTTGATCTAATTGAAATTTTGAAAAGCGCTACATGTATTCGTGATCAGCGTCGGATTTTACATAAGAAAATTGAGTTTGGTTGAATAGGAGTTAGAAATTTTTCCGTGTTCATGACGTCTCCCTGCCAAATATCCAAAAAATGTGAAATTTTTTTATTGCAATAACTTTTGATCTAATTGAAATTTTGAAAAGCGCTACATGTATTCGTGATCAGCGTCGGATTTTACATAAGAAAATTGAGTTTGGTTGGAATAGGAGTTAGAAATTTTTTCGCTGTTCATGACGTCTCACTGCCAAATATCCAAAAAATGTGAAATTTTTTATTGCAATAACTTTTGATCTAATTGAAATTTTGAAAAGCGCTACATGTATTCGTGATCAGCGTCGGATTTTACATAAGAAAATTGAGTTTGGTTGGAATAGGAGTTAGAAATTTTTTCCGTGTTCATGACGTCTCCCTGCCAAATATCCAAAAAATGTGAAATTTTTTATTGCAATAACTTTTGATCTAATTGAAATTTTGAAAAGCGCTACATGTATTCGTGATCAGCGTCGGATTTTACATAAGAAAATTGAGTTTGGTTGGAATAGGAGTTAGAAATTTTTTCCGTGTTCATGACGTCTCCCTGCCAAATATCCAAAAAATGTGAAATTTTTTTATTGCAATAACTTTTGATCTAATTGAAATTTTGAAAAGCGCTACATGTATTCGTGATCAGCGTCGGATTTTACATAAGAAAATTGAGTTTGGTTGGAATAGGAGTTAGAAATTTTTCCGTGTTCATGACGTCTCCCTGCCAAATATCCAAAAAATGTGAAATTTTTTTATTGCAATAACTTTTGATCTAATTGAAATTTTGAAAAGCGCTACATGTATTCGTGATCAGCGTCGGATTTTACATAAGAAAATTGAGTTTGGTTGGAATAGGAGTTAGAAATTTTTTCCGTGTTCATGACGTCTCCCTGCCAAATATCCAAAAAATGTGAAATTTTTTATTGCAATAACTTTTGATCTAATTGAAATTTTGAAAAGCGCTACATGTATTCGTGATCAGCGTCGGATTTTACATAAGAAAATTGAGTTTGGTTGGAATAGGAGTTAGAAATTTTTCCGTGTTCATGACGTCTCCCTGCCAAATATCCAAAAAATGTGAAATTTTTTTATTGCAATAACTTTTGATCTAATTGAAATTTTGAAAAGCGCTACATGTATTCGTGATCAGCGTCGGATTTTACATAAGAAAATTGAGTTTGGTTGGAATAGGAGTTAGAAATTTTTTCCGTGTTCATGACGTCTCCCTGCCAAATATCCAAAAAATGTGAAATTTTTTATTGCAATAACTTTTGATCTAATTGAAATTTTGAAAAGCGCTACATGTATTCGTGATCAGCGTCGGATTTTACATAAGAAAATTGAGTTTGGTTGGAATAGGAGTTAGAAATTTTTTCCGTGTTCATGACGTCTCCCTGCCAAATATCCAAAAAATGTGAAATTTTTTTATTGCAATAACTTTTGATCTAATTGAAATTTTGAAAAGCGCTACATGTATTCGTGATCAGCGTCGGATTTTACATAAGAAAATTGAGTTTGGTTGGAATAGGAGTTAGAAATTTTTCCGTGTTCATGACGTCTCCCTGCCAAATATCCAAAAAATGTGAAATTTTTTTATTGCAATAACTTTTGATCTAATTGAAATTTTGAAAAGCGCTACATGTATTCGTGATCAGCGTCGGATTTTACATAAGAAAATTGAGTTTGGTTGGAATAGGAGTTAGAAATTTTTCCTGTTCATGACGTCTCCCTGCCAAATATCCAAAAAATGTGAAATTTTTTATTGCAATAACTTTTGATCTAATTGAAATTTTGAAAAGCGCTACATGTATTCGTGATCAGCGTCGGATTTTACATAAGAAAATTGAGTTTGGTTGGAATAGGAGTTAGAAATTTTTTCCGTGTTCATGACGTCTCCCTGCCAAATATCCAAAAAATGTGAAATTTTTTTATTGCAATAACTTTTGATCTAATTGAAATTTTGAAAAGCGCTACATGTATTCGTGATCAGCGTCGGATTTTACATAAGAAAATTGAGTTTGGTTGGAATAGGAGTTAGAAATTTTTCCCTGTTCATGACGTCTCCCTGCCAAATATCCAAAAAATGTGAAATTTTTTATTGCAATAACTTTTGATCTAATTGAAATTTTGAAAAGCGCTACATGTATTCGTGATCAGCGTCGGATTTTACATAAGAAAATTGAGTTTGGTTGGAATAGGAGTTAGAAATTTTTCCCTGTTCATGACGTCTCCCTGCCAAATATCCAAAAAATGTGAAATTTTTTATTGCAATAACTTTTGATCTAATTGAAATTTTGAAAAGCGCTACATGTATTCGTGATCAGCGTCGGATTTTACATAAGAAAATTGAGTTTGGTTGGAATAGGAGTTAGAAATTTTTCCGTGTTCATGACGTCTCCCTGCCAAATATCCAAAAAATGTGAAATTTTTTATTGCAATAACTTTTGATCTAATTGAAATTTTGAAAAGCGCTACATGTATTCGTGATCAGCGTCGGATTTTACATAAGAAAATTGAGTTTGGTTGGAATAGGAGTTAGAAATTTTTTCCGTGTTCATGACGTCTCCACTGCCAAATATCCAAAAAATGTGAAATTTTTTTATTGCAATAACTTTTGATCTAATTGAAATTTTGAAAAGCGCTACATGTATTCGTGATCAGCGTCGGATTTTACATAAGAAAATTGAGTTTGGTTGGAATAGGAGTTAGAAATTTTTCCGTGTTCATGACGTCTCCCTGCCAAATATCCAAAAAATGTGAAATTTTTTATTGCAATAACTTTTGATCTAATTGAAATTTTGAAAAGCGCTACATGTATTCGTGATCAGCGTCGGATTTTACATAAGAAAATTGAGTTTGGTTGGAATAGGAGTTAGAAATTTTTTCCGTGTTCATGACGTCTCCACTGCCAAATATCCAAAAAATGTGAAATTTTTTATTGCAATAACTTTTGATCTAATTGAAATTTTGAAAAGCGCTACATGTATTCGTGATCAGCGTCGGATTTTACATAAGAAAATTGAGTTTGGTTGGAATAGGAGTTAGAAATTTTTCCGTGTTCATGACGTCTCCCTGCCAAATATCCAAAAAATGTGAAATTTTTTATTGCAATAACTTTTGATCTAATTGAAATTTTGAAAAGCGCTACATGTATTCGTGATCAGCGTCGGATTTTACATAAGAAAATTGAGTTTGGTTGGAATAGGAGTTAGAAATTTTTTCCGTGTTCATGACGTCTCCCTGCCAAATATCCAAAAAATGTGAAATTTTTTATTGCAATAACTTTTGATCTAATTGAAATTTTGAAAAGCGCTACATGTATTCGTGATCAGCGTCGGATTTTACATAAGAAAATTGAGTTTGGTTGGAATAGGAGTTAGAAATTTTTCCGTGTTCATGACGTCTCCCTGCCAAATATCCAAAAAATGTGAAATTTTTTATTGCAATAACTTTTGATCTAATTGAAATTTTGAAAAGCGCTACATGTATTCGTGATCAGCGTCGGATTTTACATAAGAAAATTGAGTTTGGTTGGAATAGGAGTTAGAAATTTTTTCCGTGTTCATGACGTCTCACTGCCAAATATCCAAAAAATGTGAAATTTTTTTATTGCAATAACTTTTGATCTAATTGAAATTTTGAAAAGCGCTACATGTATTCGTGATCAGCGTCGGATTTTACATAAGAAAATTGAGTTTGGTTGGAATAGGAGTTAGAAATTTTTCCGTGTTCATGACGTCTCCCTGCCAAATATCCAAAAAATGTGAAATTTTTTATTGCAATAACTTTTGATCTAATTGAAATTTTGAAAAGCGCTACATGTATTCGTGATCAGCGTCGGATTTTACATAAGAAAATTGAGTTTGGTTGGAATAGGAGTTAGAAATTTTTTCCGTGTTCATGACGTCTCCCTGCCAAATATCCAAAAAATGTGAAATTTTTTATTGCAATAACTTTTGATCTAATTGAAATTTTGAAAAGCGCTACATGTATTCGTGATCAGCGTCGGATTTTACATAAGAAAATTGAGTTTGGTTGGAATAGGAGTTAGAAATTTTTTCCTGTTCATGACGTCTCCCTGCCAAATATCCAAAAAATGTGAAATTTTTTATTGCAATAACTTTTGATCTAATTGAAATTTTGAAAAGCGCTACATGTATTCGTGATCAGCGTCGGATTTTACATAAGAAAATTGAGTTTGGTTGGAATAGGAGTTAGAAATTTTTTCCGTGTTCATGACGTCTCCCTGCCAAATATCCAAAAAATGTGAAATTTTTTATTGCAATAACTTTTGATCTAATTGAAATTTTGAAAAGCGCTACATGTATTCGTGATCAGCGTCGGATTTTACATAAGAAAATTGAGTTTGGTTGGAATAGGAGTTAGAAATTTTTCCGTGTTCATGACGTCTCCCTGCCAAATATCCAAAAAATGTGAAATTTTTTTATTGCAATAACTTTTGATCTAATTGAAATTTTGAAAAGCGCTACATGTATTCGTGATCAGCGTCGGATTTTACATAAGAAAATTGAGTTTGGTTGGAATAGGAGTTAGAAATTTTTTCCTGTTCATGACGTCTCCCTGCCAAATATCCAAAAAATGTGAAATTTTTTATTGCAATAACTTTTGATCTAATTGAAATTTTGAAAAGCGCTACATGTATTCGTGATCAGCGTCGGATTTTACATAAGAAAATTGAGTTTGGTTGGAATAGGAGTTAGAAATTTTTCCCTGTTCATGACGTCTCCCTGCCAAATATCCAAAAAATGTGAAATTTTTTATTGCAATAACTTTTGATCTAATTGAAATTTTGAAAAGCGCTACATGTATTCGTGATCAGCGTCGGATTTTACATAAGAAAATTGAGTTTGGTTGGAATAGGAGTTAGAAATTTTTTCCCTGTTCATGACGTCTCCCTGCCAAATATCCAAAAAATGTGAAATTTTTTATTGCAATAACTTTTGATCTAATTGAAATTTTGAAAAGCGCTACATGTATTCGTGATCAGCGTCGGATTTTACATAAGAAAATGAGTTTGGTTGGAATAGGAGTTAGAAATTTTTCCCTGTTCATGACGTCTCCCTGCCAAATATCCAAAAAATGTGAAATTTTTTATTGCAATAACTTTTGATCTAATTGAAATTTTGAAAAGCGCTACATGTATTCGTGATCAGCGTCGGATTTTACATAAGAAAATTGAGTTTGGTTGGAATAGGAGTTAGAAATTTTTCCTGTTCATGACGTCTCCCTGCCAAATATCCAAAAAATGTGAAATTTTTTATTGCAATAACTTTTGATCTAATTGAAATTTTGAAAAGCGCTACATGTATTCGTGATCAGCGTCGGATTTTACATAAGAAAATTGAGTTTGGTTGGAATAGGAGTTAGAAATTTTTCCCTGTTCATGACGTCTCCCTGCCAAATATCCAAAAAATGTGAAATTTTTTATTGCAATAACTTTTGATCTAATTGAAATTTTGAAAAGCGCTACATGTATTCGTGATCAGCGTCGGATTTTACATAAGAAAATTGAGTTTGGTTGGAATAGGAGTTAGAAATTTTTCCTGTTCATGACGTCTCCCTGCCAAATATCCAAAAAATGTGAAATTTTTTATTGCAATAACTTTTGATCTAATTGAAATTTTGAAAAGCGCTACATGTATTCGTGATCAGCGTCGGATTTTACATAAGAAAATTGAGTTTGGTTGGAATAGGAGTTAGAAATTTTTCCGTGTTCATGACGTCTCCCTGCCAAATATCCAAAAAATGTGAAATTTTTTATTGCAATAACTTTTGATCTAATTGAAATTTTGAAAAGCGCTACATGTATTCGTGATCAGCGTCGGATTTTACATAAGAAAATTGAGTTTGGTTGGAATAGGAGTTAGAAATTTTTCCGTGTTCATGACGTCTCCACTGCCAAATATCCAAAAAATGTGAAATTTTTTTATTGCAATAACTTTTGATCTAATTGAAATTTTGAAAAGCGCTACATGTATTCGTGATCAGCGTCGGATTTTACATAAGAAAATTGAGTTTGGTTGGAATAGGAGTTAGAAATTTTTCCGTGTTCATGACGTCTCCCTGCCAAATATCCAAAAAATGTGAAATTTTTTATTGCAATAACTTTTGATCTAATTGAAATTTTGAAAAGCGCTACATGTATTCGTGATCAGCGTCGGATTTTACATAAGAAAATTGAGTTTGGTTGAATAGGAGTTAGAAATTTTTCCTGTTCATGACGTCTCCCTGCCAAATATCCAAAAAATGTGAAATTTTTTATTGCAATAACTTTTGATCTAATTGAAATTTTGAAAAGCGCTACATGTATTCGTGATCAGCGTCGGATTTTACATAAGAAAATTGAGTTTGGTTGGAATAGGAGTTAGAAATTTTTTCCCTGTTCATGACGTCTCCCTGCCAAATATCCAAAAAATGTGAAATTTTTTATTGCAATAACTTTTGATCTAATTGAAATTTTGAAAAGCGCTACATGTATTCGTGATCAGCGTCGGATTTTACATAAGAAAATTGAGTTTGGTTGAATAGGAGTTAGAAATTTTTCCGTGTTCATGACGTCTCCCTGCCAAATATCCAAAAAATGTGAAATTTTTTATTGCAATAACTTTTGATCTAATTGAAATTTTGAAAAGCGCTACATGTATTCGTGATCAGCGTCGGATTTTACATAAGAAAATTGAGTTTGGTTGGAATAGGAGTTAGAAATTTTTTCCTGTTCATGACGTCTCCACTGCCAAATATCCAAAAAATGTGAAATTTTTTATTGCAATAACTTTTGATCTAATTGAAATTTTGAAAAGCGCTACATGTATTCGTGATCAGCGTCGGATTTTACATAAGAAAATTGAGTTTGGTTGGAATAGGAGTTAGAAATTTTTCCGTGTTCATGACGTCTCACTGCCAAATATCCAAAAAATGTGAAATTTTTTATTGCAATAACTTTTGATCTAATTGAAATTTTGAAAAGCGCTACATGTATTCGTGATCAGCGTCGGATTTTACATAAGAAAATTGAGTTTGGTTGGAATAGGAGTTAGAAATTTTTCCCTGTTCATGACGTCTCCCTGCCAAATATCCAAAAAATGTGAAATTTTTTATTGCAATAACTTTTGATCTAATTGAAATTTTGAAAAGCGCTACATGTATTCGTGATCAGCGTCGGATTTTACATAAGAAAATTGAGTTTGGTTGGAATAGGAGTTAGAAATTTTTTCCGTGTTCATGACGTCTCCCTGCCAAATATCCAAAAAATGTGAAATTTTTTATTGCAATAACTTTTGATCTAATTGAAATTTTGAAAAGCGCTACATGTATTCGTGATCAGCGTCGGATTTTACATAAGAAAATTGAGTTTGGTT
>BMAO01024105.1:0-40975 GCA_019973975.1 Trichonephila clavata
ATATTTTGAAGTAAAATCTGTGGCTGACCGGAATAGAATACACGATAATTCGAAGCGATCTTTTAAACTCTCAAAAAGCACTCACTATTATGTAGAGTCCTGTAGCAAACTGGTTGGACTTTACATATTCTGTGTTGTATTGTTTCTGTTTGTCTCCCCTGTAACGTAGTCCATTTGATGACCATCAGAGTTGACTCCGATAACTTTGACAAATTTAAAGTGTCACTAAACAAAGTACGCAACTTTTTCCTTCAAAATCATGTTGATGGCATTTTTCAAGCTTCATTTATTCTAGAAAAATCTATTAACAAAGTTAGATTGAATGCCATAAAACATACATATACTGAAAATAATAAATTTTTTTCGCCAAATAATTTATTTTTTCCCGAGAGTATATATTCTTTAAATAGTTGTGTTTTTAATACATAAATGTATTCTCTTAATATAGGACTTTAAACATCTGTAATATATAAAACATAAAAAAGTAATTTAAAAAGAAATAAATGTTTTTACAAATAAAGATCCTGTCATTTCTTCTCACAAAGAAAAACTTTTATTTTTTTTTCAGTTGCGTAGTAGTCTTATATAAAACACATATTTAGAATAATTTTTTAAATAATACAGATCTATTAAAGTAAAATTTAGTTTTTCTTATGAATCTTACAATACCTCAGGAACGCCAATTAATTTTTCCATTCTTGAAATACGAGGTTAGACTATCTTTCTAAAACCCATCATTGAAATAAACCACACATGCATTTACTCAAGACAACTTTCCATAAAGAAAAAAGAAAGTCAAATGTAAGCAAACTTCTTTGAAATTCCTGTTATACTGTTTCGAATATACGGAAACACACGCACACAAATGTCATAGGGCATATAAATATCGTGATAAATCTAACCCAAGTGGTTTACGGTAGTATAAAGTTCAGGGCAGATCATGCTGTTACATTTCCGTCTTTGGTTAGTGATGAAATATGATGTTTGCGTTTCTGAGTAAAAGTTAAGAAAATCCCAGAGTAAAATGCAAATTGTTTCTGAGATGTTTTCTAAAAGGTATTTCATGTATCTGAAAAAGAGATTTTTAGTCAAAATCTTTACATGTTATACAGCAGTAAAAATAAAGTAAAATTTAGTTCTATACATTTCTTTTTTTTGAGTGAGAAAGAAATATTTATACATGAAGACCTGCTTTTTTTCAATAAAAAGCAAAAGAAAACGAGTCTCTGCAGTAGGTTGGGGCTCTTTATAAAAGTTTAAAAGCTCTCTATAACAGAATTATCACGTGCTAATATTTAAGGAAGACATGTACACTTATATATTTTTGAATTACTTAATAATACGGAAGTTTGTAAAAGTGGGTGAATTTTCTTTATAAACTTATCCATATTTATCAGAATTCTTGGAAATCTAGTTGACTTTAAGTAATTTTCAAGATTAATAGTATTCAATAATTAGTGAATGGTTTACTTTTTGGATAAGTATGCAGATATAAACGGTTAAAATGCTACTCCGTCGAATAAAAATTCACGCATACAAATCGCTTGTAATTTTCATCGTGCATATACATAGATAGAATATGCTAATGCTCAGTGTTCCAACACACACTCATGTTATGAGGGTCTGTAATGCCAATGAAAATGTCGGACACACACGAACAACACTGATACAGATCTGTAATCAATAAATACAGGAGAGAAAAACTAACCTACGGTAAGGGTTACACTTAAGTACCTCGTTTATACCTTACACATGATAACAGGAACATTGTTCGCATGGCAAAAACGATCCCGTCTTTTAAATCAGAAACCCCATCACAATACAAATGGTTTGTTGCAAGCAATCGGGATCCTCACGTACCATTTGGTGAATGTTCACACTTGCAACAAATGAAATGCTCTCAAAGCATGCATTACTGTTATTATTTGTGTCACAAAACCACAGGCTTTTGAATGTGCAATAATACATTAAACGATGGACATTGTCCTTAGGAATAGCTACTAGACCACGATGGTCTTTTAGTGTGTTATAATTTCCTGTCTTATATTATAATGTATTGGCATATCAAATTTCTATGCATTGCGCTTAATTTTTGTCGAAATACCATTTTTTTTTTGGTTTGTAACCTTAATTTTGGACACCAGTGTAGTTACCATATGCGTCATCATATTGGTTCTGTATCTGGTACTATGGCTCGGAATGTTACTCGACTATCAATCCCCTCACCCCCAAATACGTATTGCCGGTACACTGATCAGTCAACGCTATATTTTTCAAGGCTTTGAAGTCTGGTTTTCCCCCCGTACCTTCAGAGCTTCATTTAAAATTATGTTGCTGTAAAAATGCCAGAAATTTTATTTAAAAAAAAATATATATACTCATAAATTTGTTAAATTTAGCAGGCACTATTTTATAAGGCGTGTACAAATGAAAGTGATCTAAGCGTCACATGCGAACAGTTTTTAATGTATTACGCGATAGTGAAGTTGCTTGTACCACGCAGGACCGTGCACAAGCAGATTTGTGATAACTGCATTCGTAAGGATGTTGCATTTATTTAAAAATGGCTGGTGTAAATGCAACTGCTTCCAAAACGAATCCTCGAACTGTAATAAAGTTTTTAACACTGGAAGGGTGTAAGCCGGTGGATATTCATCGCAGCATGCTGGCTGTGTACGGTGACACGTGCATGTCGAAGCCCACGGTAATGAAGGTGGGGGGGGATGTTTAGTGACGGTCGACAGGAGACAAGGGGTTTGCCGCTGCCTGGTCAGGCGCACAAATTTATGACACAGCAGCTGGTTACGGACATTGACACTGCAATCAATAGAAATCGACATCAAAACATTCATGACGTCGCAAATGATTTCAACGTTTCCATCGGTACTGTTCACAATATTGTCACCAACATTCTAAAGTATTGGAAAGTTTGTTGCCTATGGGTACCTCGCATGCTGTCAGAACACCGCAAGAAACAGCAAATGGGCCTGAGTTTACAGCATTTGTTGTGCTACAGAAATGACGGTAATGACTCTCTGCACTTAATCGTGGCAGGGGATGAAACCTGGTGTCACCACTTTTAACTGGTAGGGAAGTACGTCAGCATGCAATGAAAACATCCCGACCCACCCAGGCCTAAAAAATTCAAAGCTTAACAGTCAGACAGAAAGATGACGTTGACGGCCTTTTTTGACCTACAGGGACCCCTGTTACTGGAGTTTAAGGAGCCGGACATCTTCATAAATGCCCAACGGTACACCAAAATACTTGATAAGATACATAAGGCTATCAAAAGCATACGGCCAGGTATGCTGTAATTAGATATCATCATTCTGCACAACAATGCAATGACACATGTCAGCAAGATGTGTGTCTAGGCAATGGCTCGTGAAAAGTAGTATAAATCCTGGAACATATCCTGCTCACAGTCCAGATCTGTAGCCTTATGACTATCAAAGCTTTGGACCGCTGAAGAAAAGCCTAATGGGTTAACGATTTCACTTCGATGATGGCGTAAAGGCTGCGGTTCTGAACTGGTTCCACGATAAACCGACTTTGTTTTTCGCGGACGGAATTTGTTATCTTCTTATGCAATGGGACCTCTTCCTAAATGCAATGGGTGATTTTTTTCAACTAACTTAGTACGCATTTCCCTCATTAAATATTGTTGTTTCTATCTATATATCATTTTCATTTCTGTTCCTACGAGTCTCATGGATACACACCTCAAATCACTTTCATTTGAACACCCCTCATACTTTATCACTCGGAATACTCATTTTTACAATAATAGATTGTAGTGGTAAAATTAATTTAATAAAATAATTATAGGAGAAAAAATGTACAAAACGTTGAAGCCATTGGCACAGAACAATAAATGTGTCTTGTCAAATGTTGAAGTGTCTACTTCACAGCTTTCAAATATTAAAATTGTGTTTACCCTTTGGAGTACAAATAGAAAATATTATTAAAATGTCCTCCACTTTATGGATTAAAGATTCAGGACTAAGAAAATGTCAAAGTGCAAATGAGATTGACCCTTGCGCTACTTAATGATTCTAAAATTGGAAATTTCTGTAACGTATTTGCTTGTCTACAGCATTTTAAATGTTTTATCGCATTTTTGACAACCATTCTTTAATGTATTTTTATGTATAAAGCAGCTTATCTCTCCATAAGTGCACCCTCGTTCTTACTCAGAAACTGATATTTTGAATCAAAAATAACTCAATCAAATATCGTTTACAAAATCTCACTACAGAAGAGTATTTTTCTTGTTTTGATTTAGGATAAAACGTAAGTTTTTGAAAAATAATCCTGAAATAAATGAAATTTCTAAAATTTTTTATTAAATTTTTTATCTAGTTTTATCTACCAACGCTTACTTACTTGAAATCTTATAATATATTTTTAATCATACGAATCATATCGTCATAAAGTTGCGTTTACTTAGAAAACTTATATTTCAGTAAACATTTATTGAATTAAAATATTCTACAGAGTTTCTGAAAATATCACTAAATGTGAATGATTTTAATGCATCTTTATTTACACTTTATTTGGTGCTCTTTCTCAATACCAGTAATACTCGTATACTTCTTAATATTGGAAGCTCTTTTGCACACATATTTTTACGCATACATTTGTTTTGGATTGGCAAGGAATTCCAAAATAATCTAGGGGCAATACTTGGATTCACTGTATTTTAATATAATACTCTATGCATGCACATGAATGTTTACGTCACAAATCAGGTACGAAACTAAAGATCAACACTTTAAATTTATACAGTCACTAATCTTATATCGTAATGCTTTATCACGTCTCATAATGCTTTGCCCTCACTACTTATGCGGGCGAAAACGTTTCCCTTGGCAGGGATCTGTAGCAGATTATCAGAATATATATAATATGTATATATCTATACATACATAAGAACTGTAATGAGATATTTTCTCATTTTCAGTTCAGATTTAAAAAAATGCCTCTTGTCGAAAAATAGAAAACAGTTTTTCATAATATGTTTATTGAAACTCTGGCAAGAGACAAATTTTAAATATAAATACGATATATTCGAAAGGAAATAATTAGAAATAAGTGCAATATTAAGAAATTTTTCTCCTTTCCTGTTAAACACGGAATTGTAATAGATCTATAAATACAGAGCAACGCAATTCCAAGGATTGATGATAATAACCCTTTAAAATGACTTCCTAATTATGTTGGTTAAACTTTATTTAATATACAAGTTGCCTTGAATCACGCACTTCAGTATTTTGAAGTTAAAAATATAGAAACTAACGCAATTACCAGAGCAGAAATTTTGCTTTATTTCATAACAAAAAACTCATTTATCCATTTTGTTAAGTGCAGTATTTTTTTCCTTTTCAACTGTCATGTGTCGAGAATACAACTACATTACAAAATTAGATCTCTCTCCAATACGTGATAAGAATGTTCGCAAGCTATATTTCTAAAAATGAGACCAAAAAGGTGTTAGAGTAGATTGTGATCATTGCTTAGATGGATTTTGACTGTCAAACAAGCTACTAATATCTTGTTTATATAAAACACGTCCTTGAATAATAAAAAAGAAGTTATTTTAAGTAACATGGTAACGTATAAAAATGTTATATTAAAAACAGATGTGTGTGCCTTGAATGAGTAAATGATGTTGCATGTATTTTTATTTCTTCGCAAATACAAAATATAACTGTTTATATGAGGCAAAAAAAAAAGTTATTTTTGCCATTGTTTTCAACGTCATGCAGGAAAATTTAAAAATGCTTTTTTGATACAAGACGATTAATCTAATAACAGCAAAGGGAATTTTGTTGTATATTTGTATTGTTATTAATGTTATAATAATATTTATAAATTGATTTTTAAAGGTCTATAGGAAATAGGTATTTGTAATTTTTCCAAGATGATGTAAGTTTACGTTATTTTGAATCCATACTAAAAAGATACTGGATACAGACTTCTTTATTTTGAGACATAATTATGGCATGTGGAATCCGTACTTTTCTTTCCCAATTCCCACCTAACATCAAACTAGTACTAAAACCTAGATGGCATTTGAACAACTAGTTTTGATGGAGCCAGAACTTTTTTTTTATCCTATGCTCATTTCTAACCTTTCGGTCATAAGTCGAAAAGAAGCCCAATGCAAAGTAGAACGATAAAAAAAGTCATTTAAGGCACAGTCAATAACATTTAAAGAAATAAAGTTTAAAACAGCAGATTATATTTTGAGGTAATCCGCAGTCATCGGTATGTCATGGTGACATAGTTGGTAGGAATTGTAATCCGAGATTCCCATTCTATACAGGTAATCTTGCAAAAGGTCGTGACCAGTCCTCGTATTTACAACTTAATCCATTCTTCGTTTTCTCATACGTAGTAAGTAGTACGTATTCTTTGTAATTTTGTACTACTAAATTTAAATGAGAATGATATTTAAGCTTATACCTTATTCAGAAATGCCCATCAATATGTTACATGAAGATGTCAGATAGAAGGAGAGAAATAATTTCTATTCTAGCAAATCCATGCAAGTGCATTCTACTAGCAAATCCATGATTTTCGAGCTATCATCAGTTAAACAATAAATCCTGTAACTTTATACTCAATCCACAGAAAAATTCCATTATGATCCTAATTTTTAAATATTTGAATTATTTACTTCTAGAAGGAAAATGCAACTCTTTTTTTTAAGGATGAATTTAATACTGACTGACATTATTCTAAAAAACAAACTAGCAGATTTTCTTTTTGAGATGCAAATGATATTGATTAACCTAGTATAAAGAAGACCATTTAATTAAATGTCAAAAGCAGGTATTTACATTATTGCTAACCAAAATTAGATTTTCTTTTATATAATAGTAGCTTACGTAATTTTATTTTAAATGTTCCAGAAAAGTGATTGTAATTCAGTATATTTGCAACTTTTTTTTTCTATGCTGTTCTTCAGATTTGATTAAGGCATGGTAATTAGAAAGGAATTGCTATTCTCGCCATTCTTTTATAAGCTTTTATCCAGTTTATCCTATTTTGAAAGGCATTTAATTACATGCTGTGGTATACACGTCTACAACAATGGAAGAAAAATCACATTATTTAATTTAGTTCTGTGTAGACAGCTTAAGTAACTGAATGAGATGTCATGAAAAATTACTTTTTTTCGTGTCTTCATGAGCAACGATTACTTAAATGGAACTTTAATTATTGAAAGCTAAGTAATTATTCAGAATTTCTAGTTTCAACATTATCCACTTATTTATAGTTAAAAGAAATCATTATAGCACCCATTTTTGCTACATCTATGTGTTGGTTTTAAACATCTGCAGACTGAAAATTATAAGTATGAAATTATAAGTATGCAGTTAATAATTTTGCCTATTTGGGCTCAAATATTGGCATTCTAAACGACATTTATGATGCAATTAAAAAACATGTTATTGCTGCTAATCGCTTTCATGGTCTAAGAGCTTTCTTAAAAACAAAATTGATTAAAAGACATAAAAAATTACGCTATATAAAAAAAAATCATCCGATCCGTTCTTACCTATGGATCTGAAACTTGGACCTTGACTAAATCACAGACTGACCAGCTAGTCATCTTTGAGTGAGAAAAGTTCTTAGATATTTCTTTGGTGCGCTGTGAATGAGAATTGATTGAGGAGACAAAGACATAATTTTGAGTTGTATAAGTTATTTAAGGAAGCTGATCTCAATAAATCCATCAAGATTGGTCGTTTGAGGTTTGCGGGGCATATCTGTCGTATGGTCCTCTCATCCTTGACGTTCAGAATTTTCAATTACAAACCTACTGGAACTAGAATTAGGGTAGGCTCAAGTTGAGATGAGTTGATTGTGTGGAGGACGATTTTAAAGTTTTAAGAGGGACTAATTAACAACTGTTGCTGAGTGGAAATCGGAATGGAGGAGGGTTCTTGAGAAGGCCTTGATCCACGCCCAGGACTGTTGTGTCGAAAAGAAAGAAAAAAAGTTTGTGTGTACTAACAATAACACTACTAGCCTCCAAAATGATGGTAGCCTAGGGTCTCGAACTCGTGGCTGACATGCTTTGACTTCGAGCCTTAGTGCCTCTGAACACCTGACATGTAGTGGGGCTAACCTACGTTAAATATGTTGTAACTCAAAGTCCACCCGTTGGCATAGTATGTTAATTTGGAGAGGGGGTGCCGACTCATTGTCATCCTTGTCACTTCTACGAGGTCCATCTCCAATTGCCCTCTTGTGTTGTCTTATAGTGAAACGTAAATAAAAACTCACTAACTCCAAAATGAATTCAGTAGCTGAATAGATATGGCACAAACTCGTGGCCGGCATTTTTTCAGTTGAGTTATAGGTTGGAGTTCGGAAAATACTAAAGAACCATTGGGTAGCGGGAAGATATACCTTAAATCTGTCAAGAATCAAAGCTCACTTGTAGTTGTGGGATACCAATTTAGATATCTCCTCGACATTTTACCATGCTTCAAAGTTGAGAAGTTCGTCTACAATATCATCATCTATCATGTTACTTCTGAGTGCGAGGTTAATAAACAATCAACCAATTTAGTCTCTAAAAGTTAAGAGGAAATTTATCTAATGGGAGGGATCAACCCTAATTCAGAAAAAACTGAGCTTTAAACGATACTTACTGAATTTTACACAAGTTTCTCTTATCAAGAATTCATTATAAATAAAGATTTATATTCTGTGAAAAGAAAAAACAATGTTATAATCTTTAAAAGAATTGTCGATTCTGCTACCATATCTGAGTATTCATAAATTTTCTCCTATGATTAAATATCATATTCGAAATTTAAACTCATTCTACATTTAATTGATTGCTTAAAACCCTGAAAAGAAAGAAAAATAAATTTAAAAAATATGTCTATCGCAAAATTATTGGCATGTATGTATTTCAACAGGCTCATGTGTATAATCTATTATGCAGTTAAATCTTTTATATATTTCTAAGAGATATTTCATCATAGAGGTTTTTCTTTTATTATAAATTCATTTCTGTGTGTATATATAAAATGTGTGATATGTATTACAATATCTACACGTAAGAAAAGCGCGCATTGCAAAACATTTATTACCGAATTCCTGAAATTATTTTTTAATAAAGTCAAAAACGTTTTAAAAGACAATTAAGAATCACTCGTTTGTTTCTATATATTTAAGGTTCTCTATTCCAATTTTTTGCGTGGGATTTTCTATATAATTCTGAACACTCCAAGACATCTTATGATACTTGATTCTTTTTATCTACATGCCTAACGGAATATACAGTTCCAAATGTAACTTTTGCTCCCGAAAAAGTGCCTGGTCGTCAAATTTTGTGGTGAAAAGATGTCATACAGCATCAAAATCACCGGATCTGTCCAATCAGCGTGATAAACCCGGAAATCTTAGGAGCAAAGAAAACTCTAGCTTCCTACTTCCTGTAACAGGAGTATATAGACTGAGATCCTTTGGAATAAAAACGGAGAGCGCTTTTGTTTTATCCATTGTACACTGCTTGCGTGTGTTTTGCCATTGCTTTTATATAACGCTTATTTGTACAATGCATCGTAAAGAAACATAAGTAAACCCGAGAATGTAATCAGGATGACTCCAAATAAATATCTTCGAGGTGAATTTCAACGAATAGAGGGAACGTTTTGCAAATATATATATATATATATATATTTTAAAGAGTTTGGGCTGAAAGAATCTTTCCTTTGAAATAAATACTTTTTGGAATGAAACTCTTTAAAAACACCATGTTAATATCTAAATCTAACTATTTTTCATTCACTATATAGCAACTGGGGTGTGTCTGAACTTTTTTAGATGTCACTGAATGACGTCATACCAACGTTCAATTAATGAATTAACGTGTAAGGTTGTAGAATGTTCTTTTCCGACATGGGGTGTGCAGAGCTGAAAAAAGAGATCAGTGATAACGAAAGTACGTGCACTTTCTGTGTGTAATCTGTTCATAATGTGTTGGTTTGTACTGCCCTGCCAGGGCTGTGTCTCGCTGTGCTTTTGTGTGCTTGAAATAAACTATGTGACTAAAAGGAGTTTGTACTTATCTCAAATATTACAACAATTTGTCAAGAAGTCACTCTCTTTCAACAAACCTGAAACAGGGGGGAGATAAAATAAGCCACACATTAAACGATTTATCGTATTCTTATTAATTGCCAGTTCCTCTAGTTCTACTAGTTGAATTCAAAATTATGCGCCTACGTATTGTCAATTATGTTTCATTAAAAAATGCTCCAACACGAATATATCCATTTCAACCCACAAGTATAAATATGCTCCTGATCCACTCCAATAAAAAATGTGTTGAATGTGATATTGAAATTATTTACAGATATGGGAAATGAAAACTTAAAAATGTGCAATGGCTTGCAGTAAACAAAAAGTATGAATCATTACGTGTTTGCTGCAAAGTTTTGCTTCAAACTTTGGCATTATTTTAAAATTTACAAGAATATTATAAGAAATAGAGTTAAAATTCTGCTTATGTCTGTGTTGTTTTAAAAGAGAAGATAGTTTCGCAAATCATGCATGGTCCAAAATTATATGCTTCAGTATGTTCAGTATATGCCGATTTTAAAACATATTCAGTTTTTGAAATGTCAATCGCGGGATTTTTAAAATGTTTATTATTTAAATTATTTTGTAATTATTGAAATCTTAGTTTTCAAGTTTATCTTAAAGTGCTCATTTTAAATTTGATATGTATATTTAATTTTCTTGGTATTTTCTATTTTTCTAACTTTTAATAAAATATGGGATCTTTCTTGAATTGTTAAGGTTTGATGTTTTGAATTGTTGGTATTTAAATTGCTTAAGAAAGGCTTTAGTATTAATATGCATTTTAAGAGGGAATCCCAAACAAATATTGTGATGTTTAATCAAATATATTGCCACCAATCATTCATTCCTTTAGATCCTGATTTAGATATAGTCATTCTTTGCTGGTTCTAAGAGGTTTATCAATATTGTTACATAATTGACATTTTTTATTTGTAAATTAGCATAAAAAATGCAATTTTAGTTTGATTAAAATTTGTGTTCAGCAACAATAAGTGTTAGATTACATCAACCAGGTTATAATTTACTAGTTTTTAACAAGAATTATGAGACCATCAATATAGCAACAAACGTAATAGAAAGTATTTTGACATGTGGTTTTGTAAAATATATGTAATATATTGAATGATGAAATATATGTAAAAATATATGTAAAAATTTACTAAATAATGGTTTTCCGGCCCCCTTTAAGGTGAGGAATATATTCTGTTTATATAGATATTTATTATATGTTATCTAGTTTTCTTTTTTAGTACCAAATTTATGACGGTAAAAAATCTTTCATAATTTTTTGTAAATGTAAATTATATTTGTAATAAGTTTGTGGCAATACACATACACAGATACATAGTCTCTTTCATTAACTTCTGATTTAGAATTTTTAATATTCATTTTTACCTTTTATTGTTAAACATTTGCATTCATATGTGTTATGATCATATATACAAATTTTTTCTAATCAATTTATAGGTAACTTGATATATGTTCTTAGACAACATAACAAAATGATAAGATATTGAAATAACGAATTAAATAAAATCCTTAATTAGGATAGGAAGTAAGCCCATAGCTAAGCCAAAGTATCCTAATTATTCCCCTTATTTATTTCTTCAAACAACGAAGGGTTTTCATTAGAGCTAGAAAGTATCAAAAGAGGAAGCAATTGCGTTGGGAACGAACAGCTGGAAGTCTTCATCTTGTGTGTAGCATTGGTCCTAGTCTTTCTCCGTAAACAGACTTCTTTTAGGAAAAAAGAAATCCCAGAGGCCCACATTTAGAGCCATAAACTGGGACAAATCCCCCAATATTTACACGGTAAAAGATACGATGGGCTTTTTCTGAAATAATTCTTTCCTAAAATCAGGAAGGCTAAGAAATTGAGGTTAGAAGAAAAATATTTACTCTTTGTTTTTTACACTTACTCTTTACTCTTTTACAAGGAACGTAAATCTTTCATTCATCATTTTCACTCACTTATTTACGAAAAATGTATAAACAGAACATGTTTACTTAGGCACTTAAAAGAAGGATAGGAATTAAGAGAAACAGTTCCGGTTTAATACAATTTTTATATTTTCCTTTCTTTTAAGAGAGATTTCGCATAGTTTTCTTATTCTGTTTTGTGTTCTTTTTTTTTTTAGTGATTTCATTGCCATTTTCTTTACTATAAAATGTGTATTATAGAAAATTAGTAATATGGAATTGGGTTGGTTTTATTAAAAGAGCAGAATGAGAAATCGTTAAATATTAAAAAGGATTCCCATTTAGATTTCGAAAGTGAAAATACAGTAATATTATCCTTTAATAAAATTATTCAAATAGAGAGAGAGAGAGAGAATATAAGAAGATGAATCGATGTAGATTAACGGCAGCGTTGCTTTTTTGTTTATGTTTTCAAAACTTTTAATTGCACATGTCAAAGGTGTCACGCTGGCTTCCACGATTGCTGAAATTTTTTCAGTAGCTAATGCTGTTCGACCAGCGAAAAGAGATGATAAAAAATCTTACTTGATAGGTCACGGAAGATGAAAATGATTATTTTGAATGCTTGGTAACTATGCAGGAATCTCGGATTTATGAGTATGCCTCAAAGGCCAATGACATGAGCAGGGATTGTAAGCACAGTGACACAATTTTCCCATGTTTCAGAACGCTTCTGTTTTTTCAGCCATTTTAACAGAATATGAGGAGAAGAGGCACATCATTACCAGAATCTATTACTGCGCTCAATTGAGCAAATAGCATAACATTCTGATCGAAAATTTGGGTGATAGGATCACTGATAATTGAAATTTTATACCAGTACATGGCATTTCACCATAGCAAAGATTAGTGTTGTGAGACTTCTTTTTCAAACATTTCTTTAAATATGGTAATTGGATAAAATTTCGACTAATATTTAATTGAACAGAACTCAGTGGCGCAACAGCCCATGAGAGCCAAGACCTACTGTGCCTATCTCAGTTTACTAGACCTTAGGCGCTGGTGTGCATGTGCAGATGTTTCGGTCAAGTGGTCAGTCTGAAGCGAAAACCCCAGAGTTTAGTCCCCAAGCAACATTGATACTCATTTATCGACCCACTGAAGAGATGCATGGCTGAGTCGACTTTGCGCAGCTCGAGAATAGAACCTCGGACCTGTGGTGTGGAAATGTGATACACTACCACTATTTAAAATTATATGTTTAAGGGGACATAAAATGCAGATAGTATTTCTACTGCTTATAACAAACCTTATTTTGGAAAAATAATATGACCTAGAATTTTAATTGTGCAATAACTGTTAGCTGAAAGGTACAATACATACTTCAGCAAATGTAAATTATGGAATACTCATCATTTTATGTTAAATTACTATAATTTTTTTGGATTATACCTATTACAGTCTAATAAACCACAGTTTTTAATCATCGAAATTTTTTTCTAACAGTTTGTTGCAAAATTTCACTGTGTTTAAATTTCGTAATAAATTAAAACATTTTAAAGAATGAGAAAATTTAACAAATATTTAAATCTAAAGTAAGATCTTAAGTAATCTTGATAAAAAAATAACCTTCTACTGATTGTAACGCATTATAGGAATACTTTAATCTTCCTAATATTCCCCTTGATAGAGATTTGATTAATAGTCCGTCGGACATCTCTCTTCATATACTGAAGATACTTTAATAAATTAAGAGAGATTATAACATTCTCAGTTGGGAGATGAGTTCCGTTTTTTTCCCTTTTTATATTTTAGCAAATATATTAATTTTTTTATTACCTACATTCATTAATACGAAATGTGATTAAAAAGAGCTATTGAAGGTCTATTTTTATGCATGCACTTCATATTGCAGGATCCTATTAAAGAATTTTTTTTTTAATTTGAAGGTAAATGTGTATGATTTTATATAAATTTGTTATACTAATGAACTAAATGAAATTAATTACAAAGAAGAAATATTTTAGGTTTTATAAATATACTATAAAAATGTTTATTGATAAGGTTTGAAAAAAACACTTGTGATTATTTCAAGAGTTATATAGTGGAATTTTCGCAGGAATGATTGATAAAGAATAAAACACAAAAATGTAGTATAACCTCTTAAAAGGTTTGTCCGTACACCGCACGGGCTACCAAAAGCTGATCGCGACCTCTTTACCAGTCCGCTGAACAGGCATTAATATTTTCTTTGAATTGGGTGTATTTTTAAATTTTTATATTTAAAAGACGATGCATTTTGTCTATGCTTTTCATTCGGCATTTTTCTTTGTGATAAAAACGAGAATTTTTCTTTGATGATGGCAGAAACTGATATTCTTAAAATTGTTGTTCAGCTGTGTGCAATACAGTATATTCAGATCGGCGCAGTCTTTTTTTAAAGCTATGGATAAAAAAGAACGAAAGCACTTTCTTGTGAAAGGATGCATTAAATTCAAATACAAATTCAGAACTATCTACTAATTATCTGGATTATTCATGAGGTTAATCATTTACTGACAGCGTCCCTTGGTAAGATTTGAAATTAGCAAATAATAGAAAGAAATATTTCAGAACGATTTTTGTACACTAAAATATGGAACTTAAAACTCATCTACTGTAAAAAAGTAAGGAGAAAAGGACAGATTTAGACTTCTGTGATTGACCGAATTATTGAAAACAAGGCTTCAGACAAGATTATACGCAGTTTGTTGCTTGAGAAGAAAGGAAAATGGAAAAATACAACCAAAAAAAGAGACGAGATATTTCTCTCCTGATCCACACACACATACACAACCCTCAACCATTTGAAAAAGTACCAGGATGAAAATTTTCAAAGATATATATAAAATAACATTCTTTACATATTATGTAGAATGTACTTACGAAAAGCAAGTATTAAGGGTTTTATTTGTTCACAAATGTAAAATAAAAAATAGTGTAAAACCTTAAAATTAAAATTACTTTCTTCTATTTTCTCATTCTGTTAAGTATTATGTTTAGTTATATGTAATTAAAAATGTGCCTTTTTTAAGGAACAATTTTAGGTAAAAAAGTTGACTGGATAAGGTGATAGGATAGCTATATTAATTTACTGACAATTTTAATTAACTAAATGGAATCACAGCTTATCAACTATCGCGATATTTCGACAATAAACTCTCTGTCGAAAACAGGCAAATATTCTATTTTTTAGCTTAACGCGAGTTTCCCATCCATTTTTAAACTATACCTTTCTCATTTTTTAATTAAATATTTTATCCACATTTATTTCTTTTCTCATTTGTTAATCCGAAACTTTTCTTCTGATATACGTCGATTTTTCATTTCTTATTTAACTACTTATTTGAAGAGATATCAAGTTTCTCCAAAGACAGAATTTTATTTAAGTAGCTCTTGCAAGTGTTAATATTTTTTTGTGTAAAAAAGAGTCGCATTTTTAGGTTTTACAACATTAACGTATTATAAACTCCTCTAATAAGCTCTTTCTATGTATTACTAGGTTTATTCATTTAACGGAAGTAAGTGGACTTTTAAGACATTATAATATCTTGGTACTTAGCTTCATTTAACATGTCAGATTACAATATAATTGCTAAATCCCCGTATCTTTATATTAAGATACATTGAGATTAAGAAAATGACTTTTGCCGAACTTGATTGTATCTTTTTTTATTGTTTTAAATGAATAAAAAACATAAAAGAATCTCTTCCAGCTAATTCTTTATTAAAGAAATAAAGTAGTTTGTCTTTGAGATATGTGTGCCCGTATTACATACATTCCACTCACAGATAAAGACTTTAACATTTCTTATTTTATTGAGCTATAATGTTTCTAAGAAATCGTTCTTGAATCTATTGTGATGTAATTTTAACTACAAAATACAATTCCATAACTTTTTTTAATACAACTTTAAAAATCAACTTAGTGTTTGAAGTTATGAGTAATTTCAATAACAGATATTAATTTCATGGTTAATCCATCAAAATAATTATTTCTCCCTTCTACTAATTACTGTCTTGGAGTTATATTACTTGAAAAAGAAGATAATTTTTCTAAATATATTCGAGTCAAGTTATGTGAGATTCTATCTAACGGAATTTTTTAACATTAGGTGCCTTTAACATTTTAGAACACCTAATAACTGTACTTCCAGAGATGCATGCACTCACTGAAAATCCAGTTATTAGGTGTTCTAAAATGTTCGCATTATATGTCTAATAGTCGGATGTAAAGCCAAGTCTTTCTGGTGTTTATTTAGTTGTAATTCTTCATTCATTCCTTTGCTTTTTCGGTTAATCAGAAATCAGAATTCGGTTAATCAGAATCGATTGATTAACTTTGGTACATTGTTTTCAATGGACTAAATTCATGACGGTCACATGATCAATATAAACACGTGTTCTACATTGAATTCAAAACGGACAATAAACTGTATAGCTCGCACTTTTTATTCAATTTGTAAAACTTAGGTAAAATTTCAAATTGCATAATTGGGTAAAGATGCTCAAGAGTTATAAGAAGAAATTTCTGCAAAAAGATTTTAAAATTAAAGAAAAAAAAAGTCTTAGTTTATACATGTACTTTTAAATAAAGTGACAAATATTAATTTTTTTAAAAAAAAAAGTGTCTGTAAAAAGCGTAATTTGGCAACAACGAAGTGCGTGAACTGTGTGATTTGCTGAAAATAGATAATTGCATTTATCATGACTATGACGTCGCATGTGTTTTTGAACTTGATTGGCTAAAAACACGTGGTTTGAAATTATCACGTGATTATGACGTCACATAAATTAGTCCATTCTTCCCAGCTAACAATGCTATGACGAATGTAAAAGTGTTAGCTGGGCCTTTAGGACTGTCTCAAAAATGATTACATTTACATGTTTAAACTAGTAGCACTAAAAACTATAATTTAAACATTTAAAACTAAATTTAAATTATCAGCTGCTTATTACATAAAATAAGCATGTGGTAAAACAAACATTTTTGTATTACATGTTGTTGCTAACGAATTTAAGTAACGAGTATCTTTTTATTACACCATTGTCCTTACCCAAGATATTTGTATAAATCTAAAATTCAATAGCAATTTCAGATTTCTTTTTCAGTGCCTTTTGTTAATTGATCTGTTTGTTTTCCTAAAAGAGAAAAGCCCTTAATGTTTATTAGCTAAGCAAATTTTCTTTTGTTATACTCAATATTTTCAAGTATCTATATATATATATAAACTGCCCTAAAATTTAGTAAGTGCTTGTAAGTGTTGTATTAACATCAAACTCTAAGGCAAAGCCACCCTCAAATTAAGAGACAACTTGAATTGTGTATCCAAAATAAGTATTACTCAAAGTATGTGCCAAAAACGTAACACCCTCCTTAAAATAGTCGCTGTACAACACAAATGCAGGCAGCTTGTAATCGTAGCAAATCGCCCACAAGAGCTAACGCTAATCTGAATTCTTCTTAAGATACCTATTGACTTCACCCCTTTTTATTCTCCTTTTTGATATTTTCTTCCAGAAAATATAATGGTAAAATTCTACCAGAACATATTTTCGCTGAGTACGGCTTTTTCCATTGTACTTTCTGATAAATCCTGGCTTTGTTCAAAAGCCCTTCAATTGAGGTGACCTTTATAGAGATACTATTTGGTAGCAGAGTACATATAATCAGATAAGTCATCAATGAGTGCACAAATAACATTTTAAATGGAACAACTTTGTTTCTGGTTAGTTAAATAATTTTTCGACTTCTTCGTCTACCTATGTTGCTTAGTAAAAATTTCAGTATAAACAAAAATCTATAAATTTTTTCCTTCAAACTCGGTAGCTACCTATAAGTTTAGGGCTCCAGGTAGCTATCTTGGTTATTCCTGTAATAGTTTATCCATGCTCTTACAGGTTTGCGATCTCTATAAGCCAGCGTGTCTCAAACTGTGGAGGTCAGTGTGTACCTTGGGGGAAAGGGGGCGTGATAACCTTACGTGGGAAGCGCAAGCATATCGTACAGTCAAAAATAAGATTTAAAACAGTTATCAATTTACTAAAAGGAAGCAAAACAAAATACATTGTGACATAATAAAAGTTAAAATACACATTTGCCCTGATATAATATACTTTTAATGTTTCAGTACGGCAAAAAGTATTTGGTAATTAATTTATCAATACTAAACTAAAAACAAATTTAGTAATTACTAGTGACGTCCATGGCTTATCATTTACAAAATTATATACAAAATATAATACTTATCTTGTTAATTTGTGCAGTTTATAATTGAAGTCACATTGTAGAGTCGAAGTACATTATTATTGCATAGATGTTGTATGAGGAGGGTACGATGAAAATTATGAGATAAAATTGGCTTGCAAACAGGGAAAGTTTGAGAAGCATTGCTGTAAGCATTAACTCTAGGATGTAAGTAAGACGGACTAAGATGTTATTTCAGAAGGGTATTGTAATGGACAGCTGGTTTGATTTAAAATAATCAAAAATGACGAGGTTAAAGTCAAACTTAATCTTCAATAATTGCATTAGAATTTTCTTAATTTCTTAAGTAAATGTGTAATAAAATTTTATATATATATATATCTCTCTAAGTTTTATATATTCTCAAAGTTAATATTTTTAAAGTAAATATTATTTAGTATGATCTTCTATAGAATAAATAATTGTAGTAATGTTCCTCAAGAAAAAAAGGTATTGAAGAGTTTATGCTATGAAATTTGTACATATTTATTTTTTTCTCCTTTAATTTAAACTTTTTGAACTTAAGTTTCTTAAGAAAAGATAAAGTAGATCAAATTTATTTAAAATTTGTTTGACATATTTTCAAATAATGCAATTATTTAACATATGGTCAAATCATTAACTTTATAGTATTCTTAAATCTTTAGTCTTAAATCATAATATTCTGTTCCATTTAGTTTTAATTCAAAAAAATTCTGTAATATTTTGCTAATTAATATCATATAGTCTTTCTAAAAAAATTTAAATTGTTAAGACAAAAAAGATATAATGTTACAAAATGTACATTTGTAGCATATTTATACACATGTAGCATATTACTTTCTTTGATTTAGGTCAGATTAAATGCATCTTATTTTCCTATTAATTATTTCTACCGTTATTAAATTTTTCTTCTAGAAATCGTTAAAAGGCCATGAAATGAGTAATAACAGGAATAAATTCATACAGAATTAAGGAATTTGGAAATTTTAAAACTTACGCAGTTATAACGGCTTAACGCAGATTAGAGAGAGAATTTAGTTAAGTTATATAGTTTCAATTTTTCCGGTTTAAGCACCTTATCAATTTAGTTTAATAACGAATTCCTATAAGCAAAATGAAATTTAATTTAGGAGTACATGGCTTTTCTCTTAATATTCTGGCTGTCAAGCCTAAATCATATTAATGAGCAGAATATCCAATTTAGAAAACTATCATTTTTCATTTTTTGTTACACAGTAACAAGACAATTCAAAGAAGTTAAAAGGTTTTTTTTCCCTTTGCTCTTTAAACAAATGCACATATAGTTGGAAGCAATGATAAACATAAACACATTACATCACAACGTGTGATGCTAGTCACTTGGGCTAATATCAATAAAATGTCAAGAATATTGTTACGAATTTTGTGAAAAGAATACTTAAAATAGTGTAAATAAATTATATCTGGATATGTAGTAATTTTATATAACTCTTTGTTGTATTTATTTTATGTTAAAATTGTAATATTCGCAAGCAATGCATTGTAATGTCGATTCAGTGGAAACTTGGCAAAATCTTGGCGATAGAGACATTTTGTATCATTTTTGGCGACTCTTGGCAACATGGCTACCACTATGGCGACTTGGCAGCCATGTTCGTGACCATTTTTTGCTAGTAGGTGACCTAATTGATGCTTCTAGAAATTAGTGGAGAAATCTACTGATATCACGATCTATGACGTAAACAGATCTTCTCGTAAGATCCGTGAGGTCTATAAATAGGCAGTCACTCACCAAGATATGGTTAGTGTTGTTTTGACCGTTGAAGAGTCGAGTAGTACTTAGTATTTTCTTGACCTCTGAAAAGTCGACCAGCGATTAGTGATTACTTCGGCTGCTGAGTAGGACCAGTGAGTGCTTGTGAATTATCTTGAACATAAATGTATTTTAGACACTGATAGTTATTCCTGAGCGCAGTAGGAAGTGTGAAGGTCTTCTGAGATTTAGTCAGTGAATTTGAGTACTGAATTTTGTATTTCAGGGATTGTTTTTCGACAATACATTTCCATCACTCTTAAAGAGTTGTCTTGCTGTTTGCGACTGATTTGAGTAAAATCCTCGAACCCCGGTCTATGTATCAATATAAATAAGGAATTAAGTCCATTATCGAATTTGGAGCTAATAGATTTATTTATATTTTAGTTTAAGTAACGTCCTGTAATAAGAAGCTGCTTGAATAAAATCAACCAGATTAATTTTAGAACAACACTCATTAGTGATTAGTTTTTTTATTTTTTAATTCTGGAAGGTAATATTTTTATTATTGCTTCTAATAGAGTGAACAATGAATTTAATTTGTTAACATCCTTCCATGCGCATTAGATTTCTTTTTTACACGAGAAATTATTTCCTACTGGAAATTCCAGGCTCTCCGGGATCTCTTCCTTTTAGATATCACAAAGTGAAAAATTGTATTTTTCATTTTAAAAGGAGACAGCCTTAGCATTTAAGTTCGTATTTCGGGAGGAGACTTTGTTCAGTACTTCTATTAATTTTAATTTCGAAAAGTCTGCTAACCGTTCTGAGCTAAAAAGGCTTATTCTTGACAGTATAGAAGGCGAAAATCCAAACAAGTTGACTTTGTAATCCAAGCATCTATTTCAAAGTGTTACTTCATACAATGAAAATGAATTGAAGAGAAAATTAGGATTAAAAAAACTAAAAATGATGGTAATAGAATTCTCATCCATACAGCTTAAAGATAATGTCTGATGTTTTCTCATTTAATTTGAATTATTGTGATTAAAAGTTATTTTATGATTCTTGGTCTACTGCCTTTTTTTTCGATATCGAAACTTTTTACTAACTGTTTATAATAGACACTTATTTGAAAGAAGCGTTTAATTGATTGTACAATATGAGGTATATGAAGTATTTTTCAGATGCACACAGTTTACGGTTTTAGTTCTTCTGAGCAAAATTTCGAATACTTATACAGGGTGGTCCCAAATTCATGGTACAAATTTTAAGCGTAGGTACAGAGCATTGTAACATTCTTTTATTGTATAGGAATGTATGCTCGCAAGTGATGTGGTGAGGCACAAACAAAAAAAATAAGAGACAAAGTCAAGACAAATTGTTTATTGAAAGCATCGTTGACAAGTGTAATGCTTACAATAACTGTTCATAACTGTTCAGTACATTAGCTATGAAGTCCAGCTGCAGTACACTTTGCTGTACCACCCACTGGCAGTCGGACAAGAAAGTCTACAAGATTCGAAGCTTGTACTTGCTGAAAAAAGAAGAGGTGATGACTCCCACTTACGTGATGAGCAACAGCTCTTGACTCGAGTCTTTATCAACCATAAAGTTTAAGATCCTTTCAGCCAGGTTTGCACTGCGTACAACTCTTCGTTGACCAGCATCATGTCTGGTGACGTGGAACGAACGTATTTCACTAAGTTCACGATGTAAAAGTTGAAAAATTCTGTGATCCGGTATTCGTCGATCAGGAATCTGCGCATAATACATTCGTAGCGCCGCTATGCCGTTACCATTTGCACGCTTGGACATGCAATGCATGTCTGCATTTTCGGCATACGTAAAGTCTCCCACCGTAGACGTCTGCACAATTGCAAATGGATCTTTCCCTTACTGAGCTGAGATGCATGAAATTGAACGGCTGCCACTGCCGGGAACGCAATTAACTAATATTAATCCATTTCTCTCTTCTTTTATTTCCCCTTTTGTTCCTCACCACGTTACTTGCGCCCATACATTCCTGCACAATTAATGATTGTTACAATGTTGTGCATCTACCTTTAAAGTTTGTACCATGAATTCGGGTCCAATCAGTACTACTTTTTATAAACAGAAAATATTTGTCATAAATCTAATTAAAATATAAATGAACTATTTTTCAGTCTTTATTCTTATCTTTTTATGGGGAGCTATGTTGATCTCAGTGTTCCATTTCGGGATAGTGCTGAATTTAAATTCTATGGGATTCTCTAGTTTATTTTTCTGACATAATTTTGAAATCCAGTTTTGGAGAAATATGAATCAAACTGTACGTTTGAATGAAATACCAAGTTTTAATTATAATACCTAAATCGGTTATATTAAATGTTATAAACGATCAAGAAAATATCTAACACAAAGGAATCCGAAGAGGCAAAATAGGATATATGTTTTCTTACGTGAATTTTAAAATATGAAATCATGGGACTTGAATTCAAATGAATCTACTTACATAAATTGAGTTAAATTGTATATTACCTTAAGAGAAATACACAAGAAAAAGAGTTTCGAACTCTTATTTTTCCTCGTGCTGTCGAATGTGTGTGTGATACGGATATTGTAAAATTCAACAAAGTGGATGGCAAAGAACACATTATTTTAATTATGTGAAATTTAAAAATAAATTTTTTCAATAGCTTTAAGTAACGCTTGAAATATGTAACAATGCAAATTTGAACAATTAATTTCGATAATAAGCTGCTATATCATTTAAATCCTATCTTTTGAGCAAGTAAATTGAATTAAAATTTAAAAACACTTACTTGCAATCAAAATTACATTAAAATAAAGAATTTTTATAAAAATGTGTCTTGTGAGAGCGTAAAATTCAGAAACGTATAATTAAAGCACTTCGAAAAAAATGTCTAGTACATAGGAAAGAGTCAGATCAGCATAAATGAAATAAAAAAAGTTAAATCTTTAATTGTTACGCATAAATTTATTTACATGTAACACAATTATTGGTTTTTTTATTCTAAAAGCATAAATTGATGAACACAGAACACATAATTTTTTTTTCCTACTTTCAACGGCCTGGAGGGGAAAGCAAGATTAGAAAACTAATGTAAGAAATAAATTAGAAAGCGTTACCCAGAAATCAGAATTTTTAATTAAAAAACCCCGTATTAGTGATTGGAAGTAATTGGGAAAGGAAATAAACACGAAAAATAAAAATACTCATTTTTTTAGGTTATATCTGGAAATGTATTATTATTAGAAAGCAATTGATTTCTTAATACAAGAAAAACCTATAGGTTTGTTCTATTATGTATACCCTGCCGTTGGCAAATATTAACATTTGCAAAAAACTCCAGGAAAACTTATTAAAATTTGAGACTAGAAAAAAAATTATATGACTGACTAGTCAATTCCTACTTTGGTGGTGTGGCAACGGTAGTAGAGTAATTAAGATATCATGGCAGGCGTGCCATAAGTTCGAGCCCAGTCTCCCACTCTCTCTCGCTCTCTCTCTATATATACATGTATATATATAATGGTGAGTACTAATAGTATGTGAATTGAAAAAATTAAACATGAGATAAGCAATGTTGACGAAAATTGTATGGTTTAATTTGTGGGTAATATCAAACATTGGGTGAATAATTTTTAAGTAGACATATCTATAAAAAGTTAATTTTAAATCAATAAAATTATTTTAACATTCTAATAAATGAATACAATGTGTCTGAATTATCTATCTACATGAAATCGCGAAGAAGTTTTTTAAATTCAGTCATAATATAAGGTATAAGAACAAACAGCAGAATTAGATAATCTTTCAGCTACAACTGAAGATTCCATTACCTAATAACCACGGACATAATTATAATTCGTCATATTAGTTCTAGTTAAGCTTTTTATGGCACTGCGTATCATGTATAGTTAAATGATTTAATAAATTGCTTATGTATGGAACTAACGTTGCTCACTAATTGGAGGTTGCTGTATGCAAATATTAGGTTTATAATAAGTTTTGATTCTAAACCAGTACTTATAAGCTTTACTGTAAAGTAATCTCACCGATTTATTGAAATTAATTATTTGAGTTATTGGAAGTAATTAAGAAGGTGATTTATGAAGGCAAAATCTTTTTTGAATTTAAAAACTGAGTCAAACTTTTTTGAATTTAAAAACTGAGTCAAATTTTTTTGAATTCTTGGATAAATGTAGAAATAAAACGTTGAAAAATATATAGCAAAGCAATATGTTTAAATACTGCTTGTTTTGTTACATGTTGACTATTATAAACACCTCCACCCCAAATACGAACCTCACAAATGTATATATAAACCGACTAAACTCGAATCTATGCCGTCATCAATTTTAAGCCGCACCTCCAATTCTGTGCACGTTTTTGAAAAAAAAAAATATGTAATTGGTTCATCATTATCCGATACTTAAGAAAATAAAAATAAAAAATTGAGAAATATAATAAGAAGTTAATAATTCATTTATTTTACCAGCATTAAAAACTTTCAAAATTATACATGGACCTGTAATTACTCAAACCATCAGCATCATGTTTCGAAAATAATTCGTCACTCCGATTGTCACAGCTGACTTCGAATTGGGGCTGGCGTCACCGCTTTCCCACAAGATGTCGTATTCCGTGCTATCCAAAGCATTTGTTATACGGCGTTTTTTTAAAAGAGTGTATTATTGAATAATTTAAATAGTTGTTAAAGATTGTTGAACATTTAAAGCAAATATTCTATCATTTTGTTTGCACCATGGACTTATATTTGTTTCATCTGTGTCAAATTTTCAGTGGCCTCTGCTGTTTCCTTTTTTTTTTTTTTTTTTTGCATATAAAATATCCCACCTTTTCATACTTGCGTCATAGTAAGGTAACCATTTTTTTAATATTAAAAGTAGGATGAAAAATTTAAGAAAAATTACAACGTAAATATATGAAACATTTTATTAATTAAAACAAAATACACTAATTATGCTCACACATTCCTTTTAATTATTTACTTAAAGGAGAATTTTTCCATTGAATGGAATTTTTTTGTCAATATATCATTTTCTAAATTATCGAAAATTTCGGAGCAAGAAATATTCTTCATATTGAACTTTACGGTAAGAGCTACAAGTAAAGTATCAACATTCAACCTTGATCTCTCACTTGTCCAGAAATCATTACCAATTTAAAGAACTCTTTCAACTACTGCATTAGTTTCAGGGCAGCACAAATAAATTCCACAAAAACAACTAAATTTTCATGTGGAATGTGTATATTTTTGAAATGATTAAATGTTTCCGCCCTCTTTTATCAATTTCAACATGCTGATTTTCCCATTTTTTGTTCTAATTTATCACAACTTAGAGAAATACATTCAGTCTTATAATTTCTTCAAACAGACAATTGTCATCGATTTTAATATCAGGCATTTCTTTCGAAAAAAACTCAACACAGTTTTCTATATCTTCCCGATTTATTTGTGATTAAGTCAAAAACACCATTGAAAACTGTTATTTCTTGTGATATTTGTTTTAGACCATTCTTCGACATATTGGAAACATGTTTAGATTCTTCTAAGTTTGACAATTTTCTTTTTATTATTAAAGGAGTAAATTTTTCTTCAAATTATGATTTATATTTAAAATAAGACTAACTTCTGTAGCTGAAAAATGTTCGTCATCAATGTTTTGAAACGTTTTGTGAAAAATAGATGCCTGATCATGTACAAAATACCTTAATTTCTCCGACAATTCATATTGTACCGGCACATGAAGCATGGCAGTTTGTCCCGGCATCTATGAATACAGAGATTACCAGATTAGTTTTAAAATATTGAAAATGAGGACAAGTAGAAAGACAATTTTCAAATAAGGGCAGAACCTATAAAAGGAGGAATGTTTTCCCTAAAGGAGGACGATTGGTCACCTTAGCCATAGTGAACTCGACTTGATACTGCTATCCCCGATATCTTTGATGTTCAGGCGAATGCCTAAACACGAACAGACAACGATGTTTAGTGTAAACTAAATACTGGAGATAAATTGCGGAATGGAATAAGTCATCGATTGAAGTGGCCGAAAAGACGTATACATTTTTCCTTTTGAAATGGGGGAAAACTCCATTTCCCCTACCCAACAAATGTTTTCTTTTCGATTCTAACCAGAATCCGATTTTCAATGGCATTTACACTGGAAAAATAGTGCACTTTGCATACGAGTAAATGCGGTTCACACATAAATATATATATCTCAGAACAAATATAATATTCAGTATTTATAATCGATCATAATTTTTGTTAAAAAATAAATGTGCAGCTTATTTTTTAACAAAACCTCACTGTCATTTATATTTTGAAATTCAATTTTGTGATATGATTAGCAAAAAGGAAGAAATTTTTAAAGTAACAATAAAAATTTAAAAAAAAATATTAAAAATCAAGAAAAGTAAATGTGTACTTTAGAAAACGCACTCAGGCATATTTTAAACTATCTATTTGACGTGTCTTTTCATAACATATATTTTTCTTTATTTCATTTGTGTAAACATATGAAATAGAAAAAAGAATCGTTTCTGTTAAAGAAACGAAACAACTCCAAATATCAGTACAAAGAAGATTATGCAAGTAATTATGATTATATTAATCGGATTATGTATAAAAATAATTATGAAAAATTATTTAACTTTTGCCAAAAGATTTTTAAAAATCTGGATTCATTATTAAAAACTTAAGAACTTTGGAAATTTTAATGAATGAAAAAGTTGTGTAGTTAAATATTTATCATTAAACATTATTTTTCTTAATTTAGCTATAAAAAAACTTAAGAAATACTAATTATCACTTGTAACTGCTAAAGCTCCAGGTCTGGATGATTTGAGAAAACATTGTTCACCACAAATCTTAATAAACTTAAAAACTACTTAAATTTCTAAAATGATGGAAACTAATTTAATAAATTAGTTCGGCTCCGGCTCGATGGACCAAATGTTGACTAAAATAATCAAATATACTGCTAATACCATAAATTTCAATAAGCAGAACGGATCCCAACCATATGCGATCTCTTTACTTTCCGAACTGATTACAAAAAGGTTGAAACGGTTGGCTTGGAGCTAAATCTATATAAAGGATTTCTCGCCAACTAGCGCCAACATAAACTATTGAGAAGGTGACACATCAAATATGCCGTATTATTTTCCAGCGAAATTATTCTAGTTACATTTTTTATAGAACAAAACCTTTATTGAGTGTTTGAAAAGTAATCTGATGTTTTTCTTTGCATTGTCTTTTTTCAGCATCAAAATTTCAACAATTTTTTTGATATCGTCCTTTTTGTTATTCATTTCACCATTGGAATGTGCATCTAAATAACTGTACATACTTTATATGATGTTCCTCATTTAGGACGATGTGGGAATAGAAGCTGTATTGCACATTTCCCTTTCGTCGTCGAATCTGCATCAACGATATTTTTTGAGCTTTGAACAAAATCCAATATGTCTTTGTCTTAGGGCTGAACACACATTATTATCATCTATTGCAATGAATTGTTCCGATGATACAGTAGGGCTGTCCAATAATACAGATATTTTATCAAACAATTCATTAAGTGTCGGTTGTGTTTTAATATTCCCCTTCTCCATCATTTCACGTTAAGCGTGATTCTCTTTTCATGCAAAGAGAAAAAATGTATGAAAATATATATTAGTTTGTCGAAACAGTGCATTATTTCGTGTTAACCAATATTTCGTCTTGAGTTTTTTCGCATTAAGCGTATTTCACTGTATTATATTGTCAATTTAACATTCATTTAGAATAAGCATTTTGGATTTCTTTTTTTTTTCAATAAATGTAGTAAAATATTTTTCGATATAATAGAGTTAATTAAAAAAAAACTCCATTATATAAAAATTCAATCGCATTATCCGCGTGTATTTTTTTAAATTTTTGATATCAATGATAATAAGAAAAATTACTTTTAAATATTTGCTTATGAATTGCTTAAATAATGAAAATGAATAGTGACTATTCATTCTTTCTGATAAAAAAACACTATAAGTATACAAAAAGATATATTTCTGTTTTAGGGATTTTTTTAATACTTGAAATATTTCAGAAGTAAGAATAAGGCACGAAAAGAAAGAAGCTTGTATTTCCTTTACTTTTTTCTTTCATTTAAAATTCTCATCGTAATCGTATTTAGTCGAAACATGTATTTTTCGAATTCTGATAGCCCTTCCATGCAAATAGAATTCCGAATTTGTTCAACAACATCAAATTTCTCCATCTTCTCTTATAATGTGTTTTGAATCAGATTATTTTACAGGAAGAAATCTTCTATATTCCCTGGATAAAAGGATTTTTTTGTGTCATCTGTTTGCTTGAATTCGAAACGTGATTAAATTGAGGAATTGAAAATATTTTTAAAACATATATGAATAAATCTCTTGATTCTATTAACTGAAACATTTTTTTTTTGCCTGCTTTAAAAAAGAACGAGTGTTGTTGACTTCTTGAATGAAGAAGTGGATTCGAATACTTCGGATATGAACTTTGATATTTATGCGAAAATGTGTTAAAAAATATTTGTGGATTGCATTTTTTGGAGTTAATGCTTTATGGGGGAAAAAAGATTATAGTATTTGAAAATATTTGGGTGACCTCACATACTTGAATACTTACATGTATATTCAATCTAAGTAAAGCGAACAGAACAAAATTAAAAATATTTATATATTATTCTTGGTTTAAGAAGTATTTAAATAATTATTCAAGACAAATTGATTCAAAAGTAAATCGTCTGGCTTAAATTTTAAAAGTTAAACTTTTGTAATTAGATTTTTATTGCAACAAGTCAGATATGTTATAAGCAATATTTAATATAACTTGAGTATGAATTTAAATATTATATTATTTTTTTCCTTTTTCGGCGTAACATTGAGTTTAACATCGGTGTAACATTGAGAAACATTCGGTGTAACATAACATACATTGATATTTTATTGCTAAATTGTTTTTTCCTCAGATTTATATAATGGACTATTCGGGTTCTGAACAAATAAATATATAAAATAAGATTATTAATTTGAAAAATTTGGTTAAGTAATAAATTTAAAAAAGGTAGTTAGAACTAGAAATTGATATTCAAATTATACCATTTAAATAATTTCAAATACTCTAAAATATTTACTTAAAACAGATTTTACTAAAAAGTTCTTGGCCACGGAACTATAACTACATTTATTTTTTCCCCTTATTGGGGCTGCATATTAGCAACTAAGCCTCTGAATATACGGCAACTCCCCAAATGTGAGAGCCCCATTTCAGTTGTTCAACCATGTAATGGTGGCTCTCGCTATCACACACAAATTTGGACATGTGAATTAAATTAATTGAAGCTTTTATTGGATGCTAAATATTGCCATGCTTTAATTTTGCTGAGAGTACCAGATCCAAACTGAAGGAATCTTTTACATGCCAAATAATCATATGAGATTATGCCTATGTTTTTCGCAAATAGAAAATCTATCGACCCAAGCTGGGATCGAACCCGCAGCCGTAGGCTTACGCTACCTCTAAACCAATGGAGTCGACTGTACCAACTTTATATCACAGTTTAAAGTTTTTTTAATGTTTAAATAAAGTGGAAGTAAATTTTCTATGAGAAAACTAAATCTTCTTTAAGGGATTAAAATTTTTATTAATTTATAGAAGAATAGTTACAAAAACATACACAAAAAATTTCCTTTAGTTTTTTTTGTTGGATGCATTTCTTTCTCTTGAAGTTCTTCAGGTGGGTGCTATAGCTAAGAACTCGTGCTTTGCACGGAAGTATTTCTATTAAATCTTACATTCAAACTTAGGTGCCATGAAAATCCCTCTATTTCATGTAACATGTTAAATTTTTCAAGTACCTAAGTCCTCATGGGGGCAAAAGGGGAGAGAAAAGATTACCAGCGTAGGTGTCATCTTTAATAAATGTAAGAGTTAAAAAGTCTTCTGCCAATAGTCCTAGTACACCTTCAGTGGGATGTTAATAAACAATTAAATAATCTTTGTTTTCAAATGTTGACCGAGTTAAAATTTCTGCTGCCAATATAGGCCTCGTATTCCTTTCGAGGATGTTAATAAACAATTAATATTAATCTTTGTTTTCAAACTATCAATAGATTGTGTGTTTGTTAACTGCAAAACTTTAAAAAAAAAGTCGCTAACTATTTTTAATTTTTTTTTTCATGATTTGTATTTATCAAGTACTTAAAAATAAATTGTGGTATATTTAAAATTTGTCAAAATTTTTACTTAAATTTATCTTATAATATTTAAGTTCATAATATGGATAATTCTTAAATTCTAAATTATTGATATATTTTGCAGTTCTACATAGCTAGGTAAATTCACGCTTTAAGAAAATAACATGAACTTATTAATAATAGGTGTTTATATAAACAATCCAAAATTAAATGAATTTTTAATTAAAATGATCCTTTAAAATATTAAAATTATCAAATTACTTAAAGCAAGTGAACGTGTCTTTATATTAGAGTGATAGTATTGAAATATATCTTTAAAGTGAAATGATAAGCTGAGATTCTCTTTTATAAACGTTTCGCTTAGAAGAATTGTTTTTTTTTTTGTGTGTGTGTTTTTGATGAACTTCTGAAATAGTGAAAATGTTTCAAGGCTATGACATGTATTGTTTATAAAACAACACTAGGAAATAGATTCAAATTCCAACTGAACTCAACAGTTATTTCTTAGAATTTTGCGTACTGAAGTTAATTTAGCTCTTTATGTTTTATTAATTTGATGTATTTATTTCTCTCAAGACGATTTGATACTTAAAATAAGAAATAACTCTATGTCAAAAATTAGTTAGAATTTCGAATTTCATTTAGTGAAAAGATACGCAGGTTTTAAAACTTTTAATGTATATATTCTTATTATTTTATATTTACAAGAAAGATGAATATATACGCGATTTGATGAATCTCCATTTTGGAATCGTTTTGTGCGTGAAATATTTTAAATGAAGTTCCAAATGGTACATGGATCTCCCATTTAATTACAAATGAGCTAGATGGATATAGAATGACACATTACCCATTCCTATAATGCCATTCAGTAGTCCCACCGGTAACCTTAAACTAGTATAAGTCATTAGATATCTCATGAAATTTGTAATAGACTCTCATGTATTTAGAATTCGAGCTATAGGACTTATAGATCCATTATGAAATAGGATTCATAATGATTTAATAGAAGTAACTTCGACTTATTTTCCTATTACCTTTCATATATTTATTAATAACCGCTGGTCATCACTTTTTTGATGACTTCCACACACACACAATGGTGATTTTTGTCTTTCTCTTTGGTAAATGTGCATAAAATGTTTAGTTTTTCAAGTAAATCTTTTAAAATATTTTGATTCATTAATGTAAAACTCTTTATAAATTAAGTATTTTTTTGACCTATCAATTGTTTTTTAGTCCTTCAATTGGGTTTTAGTCTATCAATGGTGCACTGGTGTAAAAAATGAAGGAAAGTAAGGTGCAAAGAAATGATTAAAAACAAATACTTATATAATTCTTATATAACGCTAGGAAAATAAATGTCTACTCTTTTCCTTTCCCTGTATAATTTCTCAATTTTGTTTTTCGAATACTTTTAGATTCTAAGTTTAATGAATTGGTATGAATGATAAATATAAAAATTACTGACAATATATCAAATGTATCATAAACAATTTTTCATCTAACTATCCAAATGTATAATTTGAATTTTATTTAATTGTTCCTTTCTGTTAAGTGGCTTAATCCTGTGAGGGTCTATTTCTTATATTTTTTTATCTGTATTTATTTTTAAATGTGTTTTTAAAGTAATCATAGACGCAAAAAAGTGATGATAAAACTAATATTCCTTCAAAAATCATTTGTATCACTCATTTTATGACATGGATAGAATTTTCATTCATAAGGATATTTAGAAACCATTTCACTCTTACAAAAACAATACAATTTTTATATTCTTAGCTAGGGATTAATTCTAAAATATTTCCGAAGATTTCTAAGATGCCAAAGAATGAACCTTCATATACTTCATGCAAGTGATGGAATCAAAAGACAATTTGGCAATAAATCACTGGTTGAATCTTGAGCAGAGCTAACTGGATATTGAATTATCTACACTAAAAAAATAACATTTCGTGAGATATTACCATTTGCATTATCCTACCTTTGCAAATCTGTATTATGTGCGACGGTTGTTTTAAAGAAAAAATAAAAATCTCAGCTAAATGTGGAAAAAGAATTATTGAATATTTCTGATTCTAAACTTTCCTTCCAAAGACTTTGATATGCAAGACAAAACAAGAAAATCACTAATAACTATTAAATTTGCTTTTATTTATTATTGAAAATTTAATTTTTTAATAAGTTGTACACTTTTGATACACTTCTATTTATAAGGTAATTATATCTATGTAAACATGTATTAAATTTTTTATTTTGTCAGACCTTTTTTTTGTTTTGTTTAACTTTCATCTCAGTAAACGTATAATTTTTTTTAATATTCTCTTTTGGATATATGCTTGCGCCTGCATTAAATACTATCTTGACCCTAGGGATACGCTCCATAGATTGAGAACCACTGAATAAGATTTTTGGAATAGAATTTTTTAAATATTTCTACCGTCCTCTATGTTTGCTCTAATCAGCTAATCAATCTAGGCAATTGTGTATCAAAAAGCTTTTATCCTGAAGCACAAAAGATTATAATATGATAATATGTCATTGATGTAAAAGTATACCAATTCTCGAGGGTATGTTTTTGCATTAGTATTTTTTAATTGAAATTAAACTGTTTTATTTGATATTTATTTCTGAATATTTGATCAATAAAATTTTTTCAATTTTTAACTTACTATTATTTTGGCTTCTTATATACGAGGGGTGATAAAAAAAGATTAAATGTCGAATAAAGAAATATTTATTAAAAATAGACAGGAAATACAAAAAGGATTTAAGAGGCATACGTTCCTATCACTTTTCGACATAATCAAATCTATTTAGGCATTTGTCAGAATGCAGAACCAACTTGTTTAACTCGTCTTGGTAGAAATCAGGTCCCTGTCCAATGAGTCAGTTCTCGGTGGATGTTTCAACAGCACTGTCTGAAGAGAACGGAAACGATATGCTGCATGCTACCAAAGCTCAGTCCCAACTCTGAGGAGATTTCACTCAGAGTTAGCCGTCGATCATTTTGAATCATTTCTTCAACTCTTGCTGTGTTGATTTCTGTCGTTGAAGAACTTGGTCGGCCGCTGCTTGCCATATTGCGGTTTTCGACATCCTGTCTGTCTGATTGAAAAGAGCGAGACCATTTCGCTAAATGTTGTCTGCACATTGCTTATTTTATATAAACTTCCGCGATTTGACTGTGAATGTCAGACGCGGACACATTATTTGCCTATAAAAATCGAATCGCGGCTCGCACTTCCAAACGAGGCCAATTTTCTAAGCGTTTTGCCATTTCAACCGTCCTGAACCGTCTGGGAACCTTTCATTACCTACCCTCACACCAGCTATATAACCAGTAGCGCCATATTTCTCCTCTCTGAAAGAATTCTCTAAAACATATAGTTTTCAAATGCTGTGGCTTGTAACCTTTTTTTTCTGATCATCCCCCGTACGTTGAAGGAGGAGAAATTAATATTCAATAAAAAAAAGAATAATTGCATTCATTACAGTCGAAATCAAGAAACAAATAAGTAAATAGCTGAAGAATTTAGCCATTAGGACTAGTTCTATTTATACAATGTCTGTAGAAGGTGAAAAGGTAAACACAAAGGTACAACACTGCAAGGAAAACTTATCAATTGAACGCTACAAACACTTCAGATGACACATAGATCTCGGTTAATATCGTTATCGGAATAATGCAAAATTGCCGAAAATATTACATCAAAATGCATGTTTATATTATAAACTCTATAGGAACTTTGACTATATTTATCTTTTATCCGGGTTTAAAGTATCCAAAAATAATGGTTTATTATTACGGAACTACTCCTCGGAATGTAACACACTTTTCATTCGTGGATTTGAAATCCCTCCGAGATTTTTGGGGTCTAGTATTCGACCTCACGTGTACGCATTATTCGTTAATATCAGACATAAACTTGTTACACTGAATTCATTAATAAAAATGTGGACGCCACAGCAAAAAGGGCAGTGCGTACTTTGGTTAACGAAATTTAAATCAGTCACGCGTGTATAGCGACGAGTTCGAACAGAATCGAATGTTGTTACTGGCTTACCTAGTAGACTTATTAGGACTCCTACAAAATGAATCAAGCACTCCATCAACAGCGTCTTCCATCACGAAAACTTAAGAATACTTGCCAGTTTGAGATACCAAAGTTTGCGTCTCCTTTAAAGTTTTCCCCATTGGTGGATAGATTTTGATAATCGACATTCCATTCTGTTGGAACACGTCGCTGTACACGCGTGTCTGATTTAAATTCCGTTAACCAAAGTAAGCACTGCACCTATTGCTGTGGTGTCCACATCTTTACTTATAAAGTCAGTGTAACAAGTTTATCGTCTGCGATTGCCTAATAATGCGTGCACGTGCGGCCGATCGAACTAGACCCAAAAATCTCGTAGGGATTTCCGATCCACGCATGAAAAGTTTATTACATTCTGATGGGTAGTTGCGTAATAATAAGACATTACTGATGGATAACTTAAGCCAGGATACCTTGTATTATGTCTTGAATATTGGCAAATGATACAGCTTAGTTGTTCTTGCAAGTAATGTCATTTTCCCGAATAAACTTATTAATAAAATGCCTTTGTCATAAAATCGCTTTGCTTAAATAAATAGCCAGGAACTCACCCATATATATAATTTACTCTCATCTCTGAAATGTTTGTATCAATATCAATATTCAAAATCGTGGCACATAAGGGCAAAATGTTCATGATCGAGAATACACAAATGATAAAAAATTACACAAACGTTAGCAGAACTGAGCGAAAATTCTGTAAAATTTGATAATAAAATCGAGTAACAAAATCAATTGTATCGTAAAGAATGGAAGATGTAGAGCATACAAAATTGAGTACCATTCGAAAATACTAATTATACTATTCATGAATTGAAATCTTTAATTTATAGTAATTAGGACATACGTGTTTTTGACCCTCAAAGAGTATTTTGTTTTTCTGTTTCCTTTTGCTTTAGCTTGATTTATTTAATTTATTTGCTACTAATTCTATTTACAGTAAGTGCAGTATATATATATATAATACATTACAAAATTACATAATGATTATACTTAATGAATGTGTGTTATGAAGTTAGTCGTACTCATTACTTATCAAATAATTATTCTTACATCCTTTAAGGCGACACAATACGATTCAATTGACAAAAATCGGTCAAAAAATCAAATCTAATTTTTTTTAGCTTAAATTATTTTTATATAGTTTTTATACCCTCACAAAATTTGAAAGCGCTAAGTTTAAAAAACGCAAAGTTGCGATAACTTTTTCGTTCTTTTTTATTTACATACAATGGCAAATCAAAATTTTAAACTGACTTATACCGGAAAAGTAAAATAACTAGTTTTACCTCATTTAAAATGCTAAGACTTTTTTTCTATTGTGCATAATACTTGGAAATTTTTTTTCATTCGTTGCTAATAGATCATGGAACCAAGGTTTGTATTCATTTTTCAATCAAAGCAATACTTATTTTTTAAAAAAATAATTGAATTTAGAATTTACACATTTTTAAAATAATTTTCTATAAGCATTTATAAAAAGAAGTATTGTACGAATACAAATCATGTTATCGCAATACTCATCCCAACTTTCGTTATACATATTTTGATGTACTCGTAAATCAAATTTCATATATGTACGTCAAACTTTGTAGGAGGAGTAGAATTTTAAAATCACTTCATAAATTTCAAGTTTTTCCTTAAAAAAATTAAATGGTTAGTTTTTTGATGAAATTTTGAGCACAAAATCTGTTTTATATCATACATACACATAAGAGGCAACCAAAAAAATTATGAAAAGCGTTAAATTAAAAAACTTTGTGTAAATCGTACCATGTCTCCTTAAAAATTATTTCTTTCTTGAATTAATTTACAAATATGTTTTGCTCAATTTATAAATGTGCATTGAATGATAATAACTATTTACTAGAAAGAGGTATTGGGAAATAATTGAATTTTTTTGAGTTCTAAGCTTATTTAAATTAACCCAATAATTTCTTACTTCAAATGTCTTATGATTTCTAATTTTAACCATTATAAATTAATTTTACACCCTCGCAATTGAGGCTTCTCCTTGTTGCGCTCGTTCACCAAGGTGTTAAAAGTGTAAAAATATGTATTGAAGGAAAAAATTACTTCATGCATGTTAAAATTTTCATCTTTTAATATTCTTTTAATTATAATTAAGAATTTGAATTAGGGATACAAAAGTTCTTTAAAAGTTAGGAAAAAGCACCATTCAGTTAATTGAAATGTCAAGATTTCATAATGAATGTCAGGATCATTTCTATTGTTATAAAGAAAGTTAATTAGAATTTCCATACCTTTATTACTTGATGACCTTTAAGTAAAAAGTTTATAGAAGATAAAACCCATGAAAACTTTCTGACAAAAAGAATATCGAATTAATTAAGAAATTTTTTTCAATGGCGTTTTTTTTTCATTTAAAAGTGATTTAAAAAAGAGTTTGTCAACTAGAATGTCTTTATAAAATTGATTTGCTTTTTCCCCCCCAATTTGTTATACTTTCTTTCTTTTAAATGAACTATTCTTGAATAAAAATAGCAGGTAATGATTACACAAATGTGTCGAATTTTTGTTGCGTGAAATTTGGTAAAAAAAAATGCCTTTCTTAGTAAAAATTCATTAAAGAAATTAGCACTTTCTAGATTCTTCATTTTTTTTAAACCTAAACAATTAAAACTTTGCACGTAGCGAATTTGAATTCAATGCAACTTTAAAAACATATGTTAAGTTCTTTTCCAAAACAAATCATTACAGGATCAAATAAGAATTTATACTGAATTAAGCAATAATTTGTTTTGTTTTTGTTTATTTGTTAGAAGTTTAAATCATATATATATATATATATATCGCTTCCACCCCACAGGTCCAGGGCTCAAATCCCGGGCTGTGCAAAGTCTATTCATCCTTTCATTCCTTCAGTGGGTCGATAAATGAGTACAAAGTTTGCTCAGGAACTGAACATTAGGGGTTTCACGTCAGACTGCCACTTGATCGAAACATGTGCACATGCACCCCAGCATCTAAGGAGACGTAAACTGAGATAGGCACAGTAGGCCTGGGCCCTCATGAGATCTTACGCCAAATTCAGTATATATAACACATCACTCAATAAGTCACGGGTCTAACTAATAAAACAACAACTTTTCTGCAAAATTGAACTTTATTTATCAAGGTACTCCCCTTCAAGAGGGATACATGCACCCCAGCGCTCTTTTAATTTTTTTAGTACCTTTTTCGTAGAACGATTTGTCTTTGCTCTCAAAATAGGCTTCTACTTTGGCAATCACTTCTTCATTTGAACCAAACCTCTTTCCCTGTAGCATTCTTTTAAGATCTGCAAACAGCCAGTAGTCACTGGGGGCTAGATCTGGACTTTATGATGGTTGGGAAAAGTAATTCGAATCGCAATTCATTCAATTTGACCATCGTTTTCGTAGACTTGTGGCACGGAGCATTGTCTTGGTGAAACAGTACTTTTTTCTTTTGCATTTGAGGACATTTTTTCTTTTTTTTTCATTCGGTTGATCCAATAACGCCATGTAATATTCACTATTGATTGTTTTACCTTTCTCAAGGTAGTCAATAAACAAAATTCCATGCGCATCCCAAAATACGGATGTCATAACCTTGCTAGCTGACGTTTCAGTTTTTGGTCCCTTTGGACGCTTTTCACTGGCTGCTGTCCACTCAGTATTACTTCCGACTTACTTACTTACTCAGTTACTTCCGAATAGTACTTCCTTACTCCAAAACAAATTAGTCAGTTTTTCCAAAATTGTAATAGATTTTTTCTATGTATGGTCTTCACATCTCCGTATTTTTATCGCAATCGGACAGTTCATTCTTGGTGCATTGAATGTTTTGCTATACATGCATGTATACATATATAAATCTTTTTAAGAATGGCATTATAAAAAACATTTATAGTTTTTTTCAATATTCATTTATTTATTTTATAAGTATAATTTAAAAATTAACAAATTTTATATACTAAGACAAGTTTAAAACTAAAAATGTTGTATTTGCCTATTAATCATTGAATCTGCGTGTATCTTGTGTTTCATTTCTCTTAGATTCGAGTAATGATTTATGCATTTTTCAATGCTTTTTATCTACGAGTCTTTTTTTTTTTGTAATTAAGGATGTATTCATATCCAGTATAATGTCTTGAATAATGCTTAACACTATAAACAAGAAAGTAAAGCTTGACTAGCCATCATAACTGATTTTTATCCCAATGCAGTCTAGAACTTGATACGAAAATAGCTTCTGAAGCATTTGTCATGAAATTCAGTCACTTATCTCATCTTGAGTCCCCCCCCACACATATATATATATATATATATATATATATATATTTAAAATTCTCTACTAAAGAGAGATGAATAAACAATAATCATCAAAACTGAAAAAAATCGGAATTGCAAGATAAACCAGACATAGGATTTTATAAAAGATGTATAGAAATTAAAAATGATAGAATTAAAAATATAAAAAACATGGAATACAGTATTATAAACAGTATTTACTTAGGACAGCTCTTATATATAAAATAATTTACATAAAGTGTGTGGTAAGCAATATATATATATAAATTTTAATAACTTTATTAAACATTGTATGGAACATGGATACCCTGCTAACTTTATAAAATGTTATGCTCCTAACAGTTGAATATAAGAAATATGTTATTAGTTGTACAATTAATCGATAGATGGCGCCTCAAGCTAAGTAAATTAACAATATTATATTTTATTTAAAACTAATTGTATATGTCTGGATTGTACTTTTGTTTTCTATAAATTTTAAAAGAAAATTTGGAGTTTTTAAATGTATATATATAGACTTAATGTTTTTTTATTAAAACTTACTAATTTGATGCGTTACTGATATTCACTTTTCTGTTGCTCGGGAAATGGTTTTGATTCACTCAATGTACTCACGTGGTAAGTCTTTATATAATTGTTTTAGCTTTGTTTAACATATTTTAGCAATTATTATAGGCTATAATATTATCGTTTTATTAATAGATTATGGTTTTATTTGTAATAATAGTTAAACTTCTCTAGAAATTTCTTACTTTCCCTATGTCCTAGAGTATTGGAAAATACAGGTGAAGGTTGGTTGGCCGAAAAACTTTGTTTAAACCTGCAACCCTGGTTCCCAAGGCCAGAAATTTGCTTTAGTACTACTGTGACTAAGACTTTATTCTATCATGACTATATATAACAGATTTGGGATAAAAAATTAATCTATTCATTATGGAATTACATTTCATACGTGTCTTCAGCGGAGTGACTCAGATTTTCTCTCATGGTATTTAATTAGTATTCTGTCAACATTCAAAATAAATGTTCTGAACTACAATTTGCACATTGTAACTTCTTGTAAAATAAATGAATCTACGACCATAACAATAATTCTAGCATTTCTCAGCAACCACACTATATATTCATAAAATTTATTATTTTAAGTTCATGCGAAATGGTTATAGCTCTCTTGGACTCAGAGAACCATTGAAACCAGAAAATCTTGCAACATAAAAGAAATATTATCACTTACTTTCTTCCGCGTCTAACTGCTCCTTTAATGTAAGGATTGCCTTTCCCTCAAGATATAAAAACAAGTCTCAGTACTTTCGATGTCGGTAGACCAATAAGCAACCCCCATTTCCTTTCGAGTTGTGGCAACAGCTCTAGGCTACGGGAGTTGGAGACTCGTAAAAAAAATCTATTGGTCCCTTCAGCTAATATGGAAGGTGCTTCATAGTTGCGAAGGTAACAATTCTCCAGCGCTTTTTTGAACGACATATGTCATTCGAATAAAAAAGGAAAGCTGACAGAACATTAATTTTGAATCGAGAGAGAGAGGGAAAAAGAAGTTTATTTATGTATCAACTATGATTTCTGATAGTTAGCAGCCAACAAATTTGACATTATGCTGTTAGAAAATATGTCAATTTGGACATTGTTACTACAAAAATATTCTTGAGTGAAATTGGTTAACATTTAGTTTAAAATAATGATTTTTTACTGACCTCGTATTAAATTCTCATAAATTTAAGTACAAGATACGTGTCTGAACATAAAAGCACAGTTTTAACTTTTTACATTTAAAGGAAATATTTGCGATTTTACATGAAATAAATTTGTAGGATACATCAATCCATTTTTTTAATATATGGGTTTTATATATTCGAATGATGAAAGCTATAACGATATAAAGAATATTGTTGAATATGAATTATATTAAATATCACAAAAAGCAAGCATGCTATTTTCCTACTTACACTCTGATAATTTTTTCTGAGCATTACATTTGTTTTAATATTGGTCACAAACAATATTTTAAACATGAATTAATTTTTCTAAAAGAGAATTTTTGAGTGAATGAATATAGTTCAAAAGAACATTGAAGCATATTTAATTAAGACCTACATCAAATTTAAATAGACTAAAATGTCTATAACTTTCAACTCCCTGAATAGTGTTATTAACTATAATTAAAACGTCATTGATGCTCGGATATTACTTTAAAAAATTTGTCAACCGTTTCCGTAAAATACAATTTAATTAGCTAAGGAAATGTTTACGTTACAAAAATTAAAAGTCAAA
>BMAO01024106.1:0-19114 GCA_019973975.1 Trichonephila clavata
TATCCCCCCCCCTTTTCGAATGGGTAATTGCCACGTTCCAGAAACCCCTAGCTCCTTCCCAGGATGCTGGTATCACTCCTTAGTGTGGCACCATATAGGTGAATACAAAATGCCACTATGTAATTTTGAGATTCCAAGTTTCCTTCCCAGAGGGAAGCATCTCAGCTCTGACTATGCGTGATTGTTTTCAGAATTTAAATTTGCCGAGAAGAGTACCCAAAGCCAAGCAGGCACTCTAGTTACTTTAACATGCCGCATAATCATACGACATGGTTGCTGTCTATTTTTTGCATCATGAAATTTCACCAACTTAGGCCGGTGTCGAACCCGCAATCTTGGACGTACAAGGCCAGAACCTAACGAACTACGCCACCCAACCGGAGTTTCGAAATTTGAATGTATTTGAAATGCTATTAAAATGATTCTGAATTGTGCGGAGAAATATGTTGTTGCATAAATAGAACAAGTTAATAATTACATAATAAATGCACATCTTTAAATATAACAATCATAAATATAATAATCTTTAAGATGTATGATCACATTATAAACATCTTTAAATTTAAAAAAAATTCTAAAAATCATAACCAAAGCTTATTTCGAAACTGAAAACATTGAAAAGTTCTAAAGAACAAGTGACATATATATATATAAATTAAGTTAATTTCTACTAAGGTCAACAAAAAAAATTCATTGTATTTACTTTTTATTAAATAGTTACAATCAATATTAATATGTATGCACATATGACAGAATCACAATATTAAGTGACAAAATAGAAAGCGATTTTCCATTTTCCTTTCTATATATGGTGTTGGACTAATTTTTGTTTGTTTGTTACTTTCATTCGTAAATTAACTTTAATTATTTCAATAAAGTAGTATAGTAAAAAAAAAAAAAAAATAACATTCTCAGAAATTAGGCCCTCCCAGGTGGGATTCAAATCCTCGACCTTTGGATTAGAAGTCTAACGCGCTATCCATTCCGCTACGGTGACACAACCATCGAGTTTCCTTTCTATAAATGCTGTTGAACTATTATTTTTTGTTACTATTTATTCACTTTTTAATTTAATTAAGGAATTATTATTTGAAAAAACGTTATTAATATCAAGTGTCATCCACTACAAGTTTAATAAAAATGTGTTTAAACTTGAATGGATGAATAGTGAGTATTTATTGACGATTGAAATTTGAAAAAATAGATAGACAGATAGAGATATAGAGATACAGAGAGATAGAGAGGGAGGGGGGACAGGGGTGAACTAATAGTAGAAATTGAAAAAACGGTAATAATATCATCATTTGTAGAATGACGTCAAAACTGACGCAATAAGAATGAAATAATAAAATAACTAGTAGAATATTAATTAAAAAAAAAGCTGAAATATCATTCAGCAGACATCAATAACGAATGAAAACACGACTTATTCAAATTTTTTTAAAAGTAAGATCTCTGAGAGACTCGTATTTCTTTTAAACCTTTAATGTTGAATGGCCCCTCGTAGTGTACGAGCACTCTTTTTTTATATTTTCTTTCCTGTTAAATTCGACTGTCTAGCTATTGAAACAAATAAAGTATTCGGACATATTTCTAATCAATGCGAGATTAATATTAAGGAGCAAGTGCTTATTAACGTCCCACTATAAAGTAACATGAGAGCTATTAGCGATGGACCTCGTACTTTTGACCCTTGGTCAAGTACCTAGAACGATACCTAAGTCGGAAACTCATTCTCCTACTTTCCACACGTCGCAAACGTGTTGACTTTGAGCCTAGACAGATTTAACGAGCATCACCCCTTCAGTCTTCAGTGGCATTGAGCTCATGGCACCCCGGCCACGAGGCTGTGACCACGATATATATATATAATATATACCTGTTTATATATATTTACATATATATATACATATTATATATATTTACATATATATACATATTATATATATTTACATATATATACATATTATATATATTTACATATATATACATATTATATAGATTTACATAGATATACATATTATATATATTTACATATATATACATATTATATATATATATATATATATACATATTATATATATTTACATATATATACATATTATATATATATATATATATATATATACATATTATATATATTTACATATATATACATATTATATATATATATATGCATATTATATATATATATATACATATTATATATATTTACATATATATATATACATATTATATATATTTACATATATATACATATTATATATATATACATATTATATATATTTACATATATAAATCTTGTATATATATCTTGTTCAAATTTTCAGTTGTTAATAAAATACTTTCTATTCATCCATTCAAGTTCAAATACATTTTTTTAAACTTGTAGTGGATCGCTTGATCTTAATACAGTTTTTTCAAATATTAATTCATTTATTAAATTTTATTTTTTAATTTTAAATATATTTTGCGTTATTTCTAAGTTTTTACTGGCTGCAACAGATGGTGCCAACGTTTTTCTAATGAAGTAGGAGAAATGACTTAAAAAAGAATTAAATTGCTTGTTTGGTGTCGATTACTCTCAATGAAGTCTTGGGTTCAATATTCTTTAGGTTTTTTTATTAGCATAATGAAAGGAAAATTACTTCTTTGAAGAATTTATATCTTTCGGGGGTATTAAGAATTTTGAATAATAAATGATAGATTTTAACTGATGCTACATTAAAACACTATAAAGGGTATATCGTATAATCTTCTTAATTTTTAATTCCAATTATGTGATGAAAGTAAACACGTGAGTCAAAAAGAGGCTTGACAAACTACCTCACCAAATGGGAACGTCAAGATCACATTCCTTTAATGAGAACATCTATTCTTATTTATCTACGAGGGGCTTTTAATGGAATTTGAGCTCGATTCTAAAACATAGCACGTATTTTATCGCCAGAAACTCTTAACCTAACACGATTACAGTAACTCCTTCCTGTAAGAGAATATAATTATCTGAGGCAGTGCAAATTGAAAAATGTTTAGATATTTCATTTACACTTGTTTTATATATTTTTTTACTTATTACTTGAGTTAAAAAATACTTATTCTTAAAATTATCAATAAACACACCATAAATGATGTGAATACGATCTTTGTTTCTCTCTCTGTATATTTTACATACACAATCGAACCTCTATATTGGGAATTTTTCTATATAGCAAACTTTTTCCTGGAAACAAGAACACACACACATTTCACGATTTTCTTCTTAAAATAAACTCTCTACAACGAAGTACGTTTTCTATATAACGAACATTTTTCCCTTGTGATTCAATTTTTTCCCCTTCCATTTTTAAAAGTATTTCTGGACATTTCAAGTTATTCTCTCTTTTAACACATTTTATGGTGGTCATAAATCTTGAGCTGGTCTTATAAGGTGCCTAACTCGTCGAGAGCATTCTGGGCTTTTCATTCAAGAAGTGCATCTTTTAACCCCTACTGTCCAGTTCACTAGAAACAAAATTTATGAGTAATTGAATTTAAGGACGCATGTTTAGAAATTCTGGTTATAAAATAATGTATGTTTAAAATTATTTGTATACTGTAAATTAGAAAATGACCTTAAAATATATTAATTTTAATACAAAATTATTTTTTTAATGTCGAAAATACAGTGCATTTCTCTACATTCTCTTTCCTTGTTTTTTCACGGTTTTTTTTAACGTTCGTTCTTTCTTTCTTTTTGATGGTTAAGAAGATATATTAATTCAAAAGATATTAATTTACAAAAAGGTGTGAATAATTACTTTTTTTTAAATATATATATATATAGTTTTTATGAACATAAAATTTGTTTTATGTGGTTTATAAAGTATATCGAAAGATTAACCTCTATATAACGAATTTTCCATATAACGAACTTTTTTACGGGATTTAGCGACTTCGTTATATAGAAGTCCGACAGTATGCATGAGAAAAGTGATTCATTTACTGACTCATCACAAAATCTTTGGAGTTGTTAGATCTGCAGGCATGAAAGTCCAAGTAAGCATGTTTATTTTTGAGTAGAGATCCGATATATATATATATATATATATATATATACAGATTTTACGGAAATTAAATACTCAGAGGGGGGATTGCGAGGGCTTAGGAAACATAAGGCGTAAATTAGGCTAGCATGTTTCTTTTGTAAAAATAAGCTAAGAACGCATTTTATAGAAGAAATAGACTCTTATGGGGAGTTGTGATGCCTATTAATATTTTTTAAAGTTCATTTATTAAACTATTGAAACTAAGGACTTGAAATTCGGTTCGCATGTTTTTTCCGTTGAGGGGAGATCATGTATGAATGGGTTTTGTGGAAATTGACTTTCAAGAAAGTTGCCAGGACCCGTAAAACGTAAATATACTTTCCATTTTTGAAATTACACACACACACACACACACACACACACACGCGCGCGCACACACACACACACACACACACACGCACGCACGCACACACACACACACATTTCGTAAAATCAAAATACTTCATCAAATGTCTCAATATACAGCCAGGAATAGAAACCTATTTCTGCGCACGTTTGTACATAGTAATAAGAATGATGACAGCATTTGGGGACAATTTTTGAATTGGCGATGCCATTACTTTTGTTCGATGGTATAATGCATAAGTGCTGGAAAATTTTGTACAAACAAAAAGATAAGAATGTTTTTAACGATTGTTAAATATTTTCAAAACAATATGTATATAAACCTTTAAATTATATTTCTATCTAATAATATCTTTTCTTACAACAGCATAAAGATATAATAAGATATCGTGTTTTGGGACTATTTTCGCAATTGAGGGAATTGAGGAAACCCATCCTTAGAAAAAGATACAAATACACCAAAAAAAGCACCTACTTTTGGATAAAACAATAGGACACTGGCATTGAGCCATTATTCAAGAGTTGAGGTGTCTCAAGGTCTGTCATTCGAAAATATCCATCACATTCTACCACGACATTTTCAGCAACTCGATTTATTATCTAAATGGAAGATGAATAGAGCTGAAATAAAGCAGGTTTGTAGCAAAAAAAGATTGTAAAACATTTCTGTATAGCCTCCAAATTCGATTCTTTTTCGAATCCTTGGCAATTAAATGTGGCCCGGTTTGTTCACGAGGTTTCGTTGTTGTACATATTAGTATCCATTAGTATGATTTTGTAGTGTTCGGCCATGACATTTATTCATAAGAATTTGGTTTTGAGTTGTATTCAAGGTTTCAAATGATGGATACTTTTAGAACGTGATTTAATTATCTTGAGTAACAAATATTCGTTAAATATATGCATATTAGGGTGGTTCGAAAATTTTTATACGGAATTTCAAAACCTAATTTTGCGGGAAGGATGATCTACGGCATATGGATGAAGGAAAAATAATATAAAAAACTAATTTTTATGTTAATCACTGACACAAGGAAAGAAAGCTTATGTTTTTGATTTTTGTCTTTGCTAAAAAGTCAAAGCAATTTTTAACACGCTTTGATTAGCTTCACTTGTTAGTAACGGATTCTTTGAGCTCGATTTTTACCCATTTTAAAAGGTCAGATTAATTCGAAATTTTGCACACTAGTCGAGGACCAATGAAAATACAATAATTTAGTATTTTTGTTCCTTTATCCTGAATAGGATCTTCGGAATTAACGATTTCCCATTTCCAGATTTGGCGATTAAAAAAGAATAAGTTATAACCCTAAGGCGAAAACTCATGCCCGAGGTAAAAGCAAATACAACAAACTCACAAAAAAGTGTTCTTCATATGAAAAAGGAAAGGTTGCGTCAGCAATTCGTTACTATAATTTGAACAACTGCCCAGTTTTTCTGAAAATGGAAATAAATAAATGATAATTTAAAATGGCAATAAATAAATGATAATTTAAAATGTAAATAAATGAATAATAATTTAAAAAACTAAATAAAAAAGCGTTTTTATTGTAGATTGAACTAAAAAAGTTAAAAATAAGTTATAGTTAAAAAAAACAACTAAAAAACACGCTTTTACTGTTAATCAAACTGAAAAGAAAGAAAAAATTAATATAAGAATAAAATTATTAACAAGAAAATTAATGTCGTGGTAAAAGCGTGGGGTACTCGATTTCAAATGTTATAATTTTTTACTAGTTCTATTCCGAAATGCAGAGTTAGAGTGAACATGTAGTACAAAGTACCCCACGCTATTACCACAATGACATTAATTTTCTCGTTCATCATTTTATTCTTATATTAAGAATTATTTTTTTCTTTTTAGTTCAATTTATTTTAAAAGTGTGTTTTTTTAGTTTTTTCAAACTATAATTTATTTTTTGTAAAGGAAACGGACATTAAGTACATTTTAATATTTACTGAGGGAATATACTTACTAAATAGTTGAAAGAAAATCACGCCAGATACATTTAGCAGCTTCTTCAGCATAATTTTTTTTAAGAAAAAAAAAAGAAATGTGTCGAAATGACATTGCTCGATAAAGCAGAAGACGGAAAAAAGCCTTGGATCGAACTAATTCGGCGGTGCAGGTTTCGAGAGTTAGGGTTATGAAATGTTACAATGTTGTATCTCATTAATCAGTAATCATTACTTTGGGTATGTTACAGAAAAATAACTTTATGTTGAGTCTAAAATCAACTAAGCAAAATTAAGTCTTTTCCCATCATTTCAAGAAATTCAACCTCTTTATGGTAATATTAAATTTTAAAGTTATTTTTTAAAATTATTTTTCTAGTAATTTCCACGCCACATAGCAAATTTTCCACAAGACAGGTTCAGATTAATAATAATTTTTTTTCACCATATAAACGTGATCCAGGCTAATATGCCTGTTTAGGCACGGTTAGACTTCTTAAGTAAAGATTCTTACTGGTATGCTGGCAAAAAGAATGTCTGATAGAATGTTCACTTGACATTATTTAGGATAGAAGATGAAAGAAAGAACAAAAAGGAAAAATTAGGAACGAAAACTAAACAAAAAAATGTCAGTAAACTTCACAATTCTGTCATCATTAGCACGAAAGTATTACGGTCTCTCGGATTACTCCAGTTTTATTTTTAAGAGCTAATTAAGTGCATTTAGGATTTTAAGTAATTTGAGCTAAAAAAAAAGATAACAGTTTTGGAAAAATAAATCATTTTAGAATCTTCTAGTGACTCAATAAAATTTTTAAAAATCTTCTTGTCTTATTGGTAGTTCAAAACATTTAATTGTGTCTCAAAATGATATTCTTTCAATCCCCCCCTTTCCCATCACCCTTTTTAAATTGTCTCTATATTCGAAATTTTATGTTTCAAATTTAATTGGTGTAACATAATCAAAGAGAAACAGTTAATACCCAGGTATCAAAAGCAAGAAAATTAACACTAATGAATTTTCAATAGCTCAAAGTACGATTATTGCTAATATTGTCAATTTTTTAAAAAAAAGTTTACTTGGAATTGAAAAATATAATGTTAATCACCATATTTGTCTAAGTACTTGGGTCAAGTTAATTTAGAACTTTATAATCTATGATTTTAACCGAAGAAATTTTATTATTGTAAAAGAGTCTAGTATGGAAAGATCATTTAAAAGTATTAATTACAATCATTTATATTTATTATAAGAAAAGATATTAACAGACTTCATTATTCTCAAATCATCGTTGCACGATGGTTGCTCATTATATCAAACCCTTATCTTGAAAGCTCAAGAATGTTCATGAATCTTTACACACAATACCTATATTCATAATAGTAATAATACATAATCAAAATATTATTACAGGAAATAACATATAATATTCAAAAGTAATATTCATAATGATATAATCTATATTCATTATACATAAAACAAAAAAAAAATCATTCATAAAAAAAATTGATAAACTTCGGTCAATATTTATAGAATAATTAAGTTAAAGGGCTGAAATTATTCACAATATTACAGCATTAATCCCAAGTAATGGGTACTGGTACATGTGGAGACAGATTAGGTCTTCTAGTACCGTGACCCGGTTTATTATACAGCAGTGAATGCACAAAGGCTTGAAGAGATGATAGCTAAAAATTCTCATAGGACTCTCTCGTGGCATCCAGAACCAGTATTCATCGAATGGAGAATGAATCGAATGTATATTTACACACAGGAACTTAAAAAGGAAAGTACTCTTTGGCACGGACACTATTGGGATTTCATTCTATGATCAGATTACAGAAGCAGACGACTTTTATAGCGTTGAACGTATTGTTCTTTGGCATCAAACGAAAAAACATTTTGTACAGTAACATCTCAAACTAGATAGGTAGAATTGAGTGATAACTGCGTAAGTCTCTCGAATTCGCGTAAGTTGGGGTATGATTTTTTTTCACATCGATACATATAAATTATTTTTATTTGGACACGGAGATGAAAGAAATTAACAATTTAGAAAAAAAAAGTTTAATAAAATCTAAGATAACACAAATACAAAATCGCAAACCGAAGTTATTTTGATGCAGAAGGTTTCATAAAAACCCATCAAAGTAGTCTGCCTGCTCAAAGGTTTTTTTTCTCCAGCAAAAATTCCTCGTAGCATGCTAATAATTTTGTTATTCCTTGTTTTATTGAGGAAAAAAAACGCACTTCGTTGGAGTCTATATTTTTTAAAAACTTGCAGCACTTTTTCAATTATAAACTGAGGTCTTCTGTCAAATTCCCAAACGTCATTTTGATCGAACTGGGTTTACAGACTCAAGTTCTTTAAATCTTGCTCTTACTCATGCATTTCTGAGAGCTCATTAATTGTCAGTTCCTGATTGTGGGAATCCAGCAGTTCTTGAACGTTAGCATTATCCACTTTTTAAATTATTTGCCTGGCAAGATCGGCAACATCTTCCAAACAAATTGGCAACAAATTGGCAATTTCGCCAATTTTTTTTCCTAACAAAGGACGTATCAACGATATTTGAAAATTGCGTCACTCCGAGTTCGCGTAAGCCGAGGTAGCGTAAGTCAAAATAGTGGAAGTTAGAGGTAGAAAAAGTGGAGGTATTACTGTACTTATCAAGGGATCGTTTGAGATACGATACGCTCTAGGCTTTCCCCGGAGCCAAACTCGCACACCCTCTTTTATGTTTTAAAAATAAGAGAAACTAACTACTATGGTGATTGATATTTTTTGTGTGGTATGACATTCAAAGCCTACATCTCTGCATTTCTTTGCGTGTTTTGCGTATACAGTAGAGAATTTTGAACATCATAAGGAATCTTTTGAGGGGCTGCCAGACTTAACTGTATGTTCGGAGATTAACATAAGTGGCTATGTAGTTGAAAATGTGAATATATAGGAGAATACTGAAGAGGGTTTTGAAGTTTTAAGGTTTAATACTATTACAAAAAATTGTAATATTTTAAAAGAGTCATTGCATTGCATTGATTCATAGTAAAAAATGTATACTACTGACGTATTTAGTAGAATGAAAGTTGTTAGTATAAGCATATATGAATAACTCATCTATGATAGGAGGGTTATTTAAGTGTGGGACTTTTATTGCTGCTCGGTGTGGTCACACTCTTGCCAGTCGAACTATTTAGAATATAAACGAAATATATATTTGATTGTTTTTTTCCTAATTTTTACGTCAGGAATTATTGCTTATTTATTTTCTATCCGATGTCTCATTGTAGGACTATTTAAGCAAATTAGAGTTTCAATACTTTTTTTAAAAAAATGATTTTGGTTCTTTAATAGTGATATATTTTTATATAATGAAGATCATTTTGAATGTTATTTACAAACAAAATTATTTACATATTAAAAAATACATATTTAAAAATAAACTCTTGGTAAGAGCGTTTAAACACAATATTTGTTTCAATACTGTTTTCAAAGCTATTTGATTGTGATATATTTTTATGAAGGTTATTTTCAAACATTATTTAAAAACATTTCTTTCATTTTTCCCAGAAATGAATCACATATCTGAAAAAATTAATATTTCAAATTACGGAAGCATACAGTATACGACATACCATAGGCAAAAATAGAAAAACTTGTTTTTCTTGTAAAATTTGTTGTAAAAAATATGTCTATAAAAACAGTTATATTTATTGTTCGATAGTATGAAAATAATAGTTATTAGGCTTACTCTAATATTTTGGATGTTTTTACTCATTCATTAAATGACTAAAAATATTTTGTTTGTATAAAAGTAACCACATGTTTTTCATACATCATACACTAAAATTTATGATATATGTAAAAGTTAGATATGAAAAAGGCGAGAGGAAAAAAAATTGTTTATTTTGTGCTACCACTTACTATAATGGAAGTAAAATTTATGAAGCAATATATAAATTGGTAAAAGGAGCCCAAAACAGAGATTTCATTAGGTTCTGAGTTATTTAAGCCAGAATTCTTTTTGAACTGGAAACGTAAAACCCAATTCTAAACTACAACACATTATATAATAATATAATAAATCTGGTAAATCTCATAACCCTAAATTTTTCACTTTGTTTCTTAAAAAAATTGCAAAATCCCAAGATTTTTTATTTGCATTATGAATAATTACTAAGGTAAGCGTAAAACGGAGTGGACATTCAACATTTTTTTTTACTTAAATAGAGCTAGTGTCCTTTGTATGTACATATTCTATCGAAGTCACAATTTTAACATCCACACTCTAAAACAAGAAGAAGAAAAAAGAATTGTTGAAACATTCAAAGCAGTGTGAACAGTTCTCTTTCTTTTGTTTTTTTATTATCTGAGATTCGCAGAGTTGTTGCCATTATGAATATTAAAATTTTTCTTTACAAAAGCGATGAAAAATATCATACAAAATACAAATTTATATCCCTAAAATCCCGACAAAATTAATAGTATTCTTTAAAAAAAGTTTTTTTTAATCAAAGTAAATGTTCAAAAATAATCCGTTATAAGCCTTGCATAATTTATTCTAAGGCAATAAACACTTGTTTTATTTATTTCTTGGATGCGTTTCAATATCAATATTTTTTGCTCTATTTTGTAAACGAAATATTTTTAAATTAATGTGTTGGATAGGTATGATGCATGTTCTTGACACAATTTCCCCAAATTGCTGTTAATTTTCAAAAAGAATATATATTTTCAAGCGACAGAAAGGACCAATATATTTATATTTTTATTAGTAAAAAGAAAAAATTAGCAAAAACTGACAAATGCATTGCCAATGAATTTGAATAATTGTTCTAAAAATAATTTAATACATTTCGGCATTTTTTAATGTTTATGTTTCTCATGTGACAAAAATAGCTTTTCAAATAAAACGGGAGATATTGAAGCGAGAAAAAGAAAATGCAAATTTTCTAAATCCAGATATTTGTAATTTCTCACCTCTTTTTTTTATTTTGTTAAAAATGTATTCAATGTTTAACTGTGCAAGAAAGAAAATAAAATATTTTGAGTTACAAAGTAGCTTCAATTTCTTTTTCGATTCACGTCTTTGAAAAAACGGATGAGTTCCAAAATTTTAAGGAAATAAGATGAAAGTTCTTCTACTTAATAAACTCGAATTTCTGCTTTTTGAAGTTACTCATTTAAAATTCCAACTTACTGCTAAATGGATTTTAAAATTAAGAAATAAGGTATTGCGAGAGACTGGTATTTATTTTCTACAAAATTGACAAAACGAATGAAAATCATTGATAATATATTTAAGACAATACGAATAACTTTCTTCTTAAGTACGCATTGATTTTCTATGTAATTTAAAAAGTATTGGTTATGCTACGTGTACTTTTATGTATTAAATAATTTTATCTGTATATTGATTATACTATATGTTAAATAATTTTCTATACATTTAAACAATTTCCTTAGTAATAAATAATAATTTATGCAGATAATACTGATTAATGAATTACTTAAGAATACACTATGGAGTGTACCGACCTCCATTGTACAAATTATACAACTGTTTATATTCATTGTTCAAATTGTAAATTTGAGCATTGTTTATATTATGATAAAATTGTAATATTCAAAAGAAACGCCGTCCTTTACATTATAATGGCGTTTCAATGGAAACTTGGCAAAATATTGGTGAATTTAGGTGACCAAATTTCGCGGCCATGTTGGCAACCATTTTTAGCGATTCGGATAAGTGGATTTTTTGAGAAAGGTTGGGGAGGGGGGGGGGACTTCCTAGGCAATTCGTTCTTGGCGCTCCTCTTGTTAAATTCAATTTTTTACGACTCATTTTTACTAACTATACTTCATGTTTCAGTAAATTTACTACAGCATCACGAAACACTTTTTTTATATAAAGAGAGAAATAATTTCTTATGTACTAAATTTGTGTTTTGTTTTATGCTTTATTTGCCAATAAATATTCATAAAAAATGGTAATTTTACATCAGAAGATCATTTTCAAAACTAATTATTCATATCTTGCTTTAAATTTAAGTGTATTTATATTTTATTTAAAAGTTCGTGTTATGGATTTTACTTCTATCTACGTAAAGTTTCGAGTGTTCTAATTTATACACTATAAATTCTCTCTCTCTCTCTGTATATATATATAGTGTCACTTAGATTAGAATGCATGCATAAAATTGCTTTATGAATATTAGTCTAATAAAAAATTATTTAAATGTAATATTTTGGCAAAAAATGAACATAGAATTACTTATTTTCAAAACATTCTCCATTTATGGAAAATGCTTCTACCGTAGTAATATTTAGCCTTATATATATAGTTCAAACATCTGTACAGAGCCTGAATTAAGGATTTTGAAATATATAACTTAGAAGTGGATTTATTTATATTTTACTACATCAGAGTGGAAATATTCTAACAAAAAAAATACCAATTATTATTTCAATTGGTAGTGACTTTGAAAATAATGTGAATGTTTTGAAACTTCTAGTTCAGGCTCTCTGAAGAAGTCTTAACTATATATAAACAAGATATTAATATTATAGAACCATTTGTCATAAAAAAAGAGAATGATTGGAAAATAAGTATTTTTAAGTTAATTTTTTGCCAAAATATATTGCATTTAAGCAAAAATTTGCCTTCTATGTGTATACACTATATAAAACAGACTTTGTGCTTAAAATTTTATAAACCATTTAATTTTTTATGAAAAAAACTTAAAATTTTTGAAGTGAATTTAAAATGCTACTCCTCCTACAAAAATAGACGTACATGTATGAAATTTGATTTGCAAGTACGTCAAACCATATATAATAAAAGTTGGTTTGGGTTTTGGGATAACACGATTGTTATTCGTACAATACCTCTTTTTATAAATGCTTATTGAAATTTCTTTAAAAAATTATAAATTCTGAATCCTATTATTTTAAAAAAGATAAGTATTGCTTTGATTCAAAAATGCATACCTACTTTTCTTACATGCACTATTAGCAATATGTAAAAAAATTCAAAGCATTAGGCACAATAGAAAAAAAAGCCTTAGCATTTTAAATGAAGACAAACTCTTTATTTTATCCTTCCGAGATAAGTAAGTCAAAAAATTTTGATTTTCCATAAGGATGTGAATAAAATCGTACGTAAAAGCTATCATAATTCTACGTTTTTTAAATTTAGAGCTATCAAATTTTTTGAAAAGTATATAAAGAATAATTTAGGCTAAAAAAATTATATTTGATTTTTTGACCGATTTTTGTCATTTGAATATATTGTACTGTGTCTCTTTAAATATTTTTTTTATTATTGTTATAATGTTCTTAAGACAATTTCATACATGTATTCTAATCCAAGTGACACTAAATATTAAAAGAAGTATTCCTTTGTATTCTTTTGAAATATCACTGTTCCATACGTAGTTGGATACTATAATATTCAGTGAAACAATTCTACTTTTCCTTTAAATTAAAACAAAAACGACTATATCAGTATTAGTGACTTAAAAGAAAATGTATTTTTATTGAGTCACTCAAAATTTAAAAGTTGTTGAAATAAAAAATTTCTTTTCCTTACATGAAAACATTCAGAACTCTTTACTTGATTAACATTTCTGGCCTTCGAACTTTTTCTATTGCAATGAAGGCTGATAAACTCGAGATCCAGTTACGACTGAATCAAGCAACGATGCCGAATTAATTGGATCTTACTAAGCACCCATGAGGCCAACCGGATATAATTCAGAAACACCATTTCTCTACATGCATCGAATACTTTGAACCATCTTTACTCGAAGAGAAGTATTACTGGTTCATAGATTTGTCATTGAAATGAACATGTAAGGCATGTGCCTCTGTCCTATTTTGATAATGAAAATGCAGATGAAGGTGGTGAAATGTGTTTAAAATTGGTTTCACCAACGCGTTTTAATTAAAAGACGAAGATAACAGTGTATCCTTATGGAAGATGTTTAAATTGCCAAGAATGTATACAGGAAGGATTCAATTTTAATGAATGGCGGTATTTTTAATGGAAACTGTCTTAATGTGGATATACTTGTTCATAATTTATTAGTTTAGTATAAAATGTAATGATATTTACAGTTTTATTATATATTACACAGTGTGTATATAGTTTAAACTTTTATCAAGACTCTAGAAGTTTGTAGCTGAATTGTGAATTTATGATGAGAGATAGAAAGAGGGAGAGAGAATAGTTAATTCAAAGTCTTAATTTTATTAAAGTCATGTTTTGAAACAATGTAGAAGAAAATCTAATAATCCTAAAATATTCATCAAATGTGATAGCTCGTTGAATTATTTAAGCATCCATTTGGTGAATTTATAGCATTTTTGAGGATTGTACGTTTCACATAAGCCGAATATGAATGGATGGTTTAAATTATTAACATCAGTCTAGAGCATCATCCTTTAGAACTTTATGGACCACTGAATGTATAACTTTATATTTGGTGGACAACTAATATAAATTTAGAAAAGAAAGGTAAATACATTTATATAATAATAATCAGAAAACATTTATTTTACAAATGTGAATTGCCTTCATTAAAATAAAAAAGCTATATACAGTGAAATACGTTTAAAGCAAAAGTGCTTAAGACGAAATATCGGCTAACACTAAATAATGCAACGGTTCTGACAAACTGCTATGTATTTTCCTGCATTTTTTCCCCTCTGAACACGAAAAAATTGAGAAGAAAGATATTAAAACAGAGCCGACTCTTAATGAAATGTCTGATAACAATTTTGTTTTTTTTTCGGATTGTTATACTGTATCATAGGAAGAACTTATTGCAGTAGATGATGATAATGTGTGTATAGTCCTAATTATGTTAGAAAAAGGGATTTTGGAGTTTTCTCTCAAAGTTTAATATACAATAACAATGTATTGAATTCAATAATAATATACTTTGACGCTAAAGCTATAATACAACTTTAGTTATAAACCATACAAATTATCAAGATAATTATTAAATTTTGCATACATTTTATATGACAAGCCTATGGGTTCATTGGTAATTATTAAACTTGTTCTTTACTTAGTATTATTAAATTAATTATCAAATAGATTCTGCAGTACTGATACATTTATAAGTGTATTATAGGAGTGTAAATGTGTATTTTATCTTTTATTATATCAGAATGTATTTTGTTTCGCGTTCTTTCAATAAATGAATTATTTTTTAAAGAATCTTCTGTTTTCGACTTTTCGCTATGTTCACGGATCTTCTGTTTCGCCCCAAAGTTTGAGAAATGCTGCTTTGCCAATTTTATTGTCATAAAACTATGTATTTTAGGATAATCAATAGGAAGTACTTCTCTCTTTTTTTAAAGTAATCGAAGGATTGCCTGCACGCAGACTTGAGAAATTTATGATAAACAGATTCCGCGAGTATTTATTCCATCAAAGATCTTTCACCACGGTATTCAAGTGGCCATGACATCGAGTTCATAGCTAGCGTTGTATGAGTTAAGCCACACGTTCAAGTCCTAATTCCTCTCAAGACCCGATATGCTGCTAAAATCGTGTAAAGATCAGAGTAGTTGATGCACGATACATTTTTGGGGTTCAAAATCCTCATGTTGCAAGATTTAGAGTAAAAGCTCAAGTATTGCATTACGTACTAGCTATTGCTCAATATTATGAGATCAACTGTCAATAGCCCTCTTGTTGCATGCTTACAAAGACGACGTTAATAAAAAAATGAATCAGTGTATGATCAGGGAAAAAGATCTGTATAGAAAATAGTAATGTCGTTGCAATTGAATCCAACTAGGGTCTAAGGTCTATATTTGGAATAATGTAGATATTTATAAGAATTAGATGATAAATTTTTTATACAATCGTGATCTCATGATACGACTTTTGAAGTACAAGATCCATCATAAACAATTTGTTTAAGTGAATGATGCTTACAAAAACATTCGAAAATGTCAAGCAGCCGAAGAGTTGTATTGCGCATATTTGTAAGAAAATTAGAAGGCTTAGTTAAAAAAAAAAAAAACGAGAATATTTAAAGATGGAAATACAAAATTTTGTTCAATTTTTCAGATTGGTAAGGACATTCTTATTAAAACTGTTAATCATGTTCTTACTTATTTTAAAATTTAATAATATAGGGGGGTGAAATAAAATTTTCTTCATTGCTTGTACAATCTTTACAAAAATAAATTTAATTATAACACATAAACGTCATGTCAAGAGCAAAACTTTAATCGTAACATAATTTTCTTACTACCTCTTGCCACTTTAATTACTAGGGAAATTTTGTGTCTCTATCACGTTTGGCGGATAGGATTTCTGATTTCATGAAAGTCCTTTGTGCAGAATAAAAGGAACTGCTATTAAACTTCACGAGGACTGATTCAAAAAAAGCCCTTTGGCTTCCCTGTCGTTAAGGACATAAGCGATAATTAGAAAAGGTTGATCGCAACTCCTTATCTGATCTTAGTTCGAGATTACAAGATTCGTTGTCAATATCACATTCTATTGCTTCCACTGAACGTTAATGGAACACAAATCGACGCTTCTATGATACTCATTTCCCCCTTACAGTTAATAGCTTTTAGGGATCTTTTCGGTTAATGCGTCTTAATTCGTTGCCAAGCATCACCGATATTTTTCTTAATTGTAGCCATCAAGGTTTCAGCTCCGCGGTTGGGTTTGGCGAACAGAAAACATTCCTTAGTTTCGCCACATAAGCCTTCAAATATACACTGAAGTTTGTCCAGATTTGTTTTCTATTCCTCCAAATAGTCTTTCATCTACTTTGGCGATTTTCTTGATACCATCGATTTTAATTGTTTGATGAGACTTCAAATAATGAGCATATCACTCGGGTACTGTGTTTTTATGAATGCAAGGCATATCCTTATAATAATTTTGGCAGAAAAACTATCAAGGATTATTTTAAAGGATTGTATGGTTTTTTAAGTATTGTAATTTACATTTGTTGATGTTCAAGGTTCATATTTATTTATCCATATATACCAAATATTTCAATAATTTAAATACAAATATACCGTCTTCTTTTGAAACAACGTCATAAAGTTTTAAATTTAATACTCTGGTCTGAATTTCTTGCAGTTTCATTCCCTGTAAGACCATTGGTTCTAATCACTCATCAAGCTGTAAAACTTCCATTACTGAGCATTTCATGTCCATGCGGCCTCCCATAGAGTATTAGCAACGCAGCTAATACTCTATGATTATTTTATCACATGAAATCAGGACTTCAAACAGGAACTGAACCGAAACAAAGTATCGGCTTATTTCGGTTCGGCATATCTCCAGTCATTTTGTTACTGCAAACAATTTATCAATATTTTTTAATTTAATGTCAATCGTATAATTAGCATGATTACATGTACCTTGCTTCGCGGTTTCATGTTTTGATGTTCAGTAGTACTTTTCTGTTTCAATTCCGCATGAAACTACTTGTAGAAGACAGGTTTAATTCAGTTGAATGAACTGGAAGTATATATGATTTAAGATAACAATATATATATATATATACATAAAATACAATTATTCTTTCGGAAATGAACTAAAAACCATTATTTTTGGCGGGGCGAAAATCGGAACTGAGTGTATGTATTATTTTTAAGTGAACCGGAATGAAAAATTATGTTTCGAAACTGTGCATAAAATTTTCACCCAAATCTATTTGCGTTACTGAGAATATTAGGCCCTCCACTGAAAACGGTTAGATACCCTCTAGAGGTCCTCCCAGCATTTCAAGAGGTCTGGGGGTGCATTACGCCGCTGCTCAAACCATGACCTCTTGTTATCCAGTATTCACAATATTTTCATACTGATTTCCCTTTATTTTATTTAAAATATAGTAATTTAACTTCACGTGCACAACGTCTTTGAATGGTTTGTTTATTGAAGTATAAAGAGTTTCAAGATATACTGCCATTAATGAAGGTATCCGGTGGATGTTTCATTTGTTATCATTGTATTTGAACTTCCATTATCATTCAGTAATGTCTGCCTCGCGTCTAGAGGATGACTGTAAAAAGAGCTTATTTTGTCTTCATTATAGGCATCTTGAAAAAAAAAAAACTCCAAGTCGTAGTTTATGATTAACACTTATTTTGGGGAAAGTAAATATATGGTAATTATTTTCACCTACCATGGTATTGAAGTTGATTTGTATCTGTATTTCAAAAATAATTAAATCCTTCCGAGTCCATTGTCATACAGGTGTTTGGTTTTCAACCAATAGTTACCTCCATTAGGTAATTTTGAGAATACAGTCTATATCTGTGAAAAATTTCTTTATTTTAAAATAATTTAACAAGATCCATCCAAATTTAGTAATAGTAAAATTGTACATTTTATACATTAGCCATTACATTCACAAAAAATACCACGAAATAAATAAAAAAAATTCTTGAGTCACGATATTTGGCAGCTATCCTTTGGGTGAATTATAGCGTTTATTTTTTAAGACTTCTGCTGTAACGGAGAAGTATAGTCTTCCAATAATCTAATCAAATATCGCTCAATAGTATAGATTTCTTTTTATCGTAAAATACGTTTTCAGTAAAAGCCTTTCTTGGTTATCAGTGAGTCAAATGGGTTAATTTTATATGCCATTAAACTGAAACTTCATGGAATGCGAGTAGTTCACTGACACCATTCTACCTTGATAATTTAAAATGCAGATCAAGACGGAG
>BMAO01024107.1:0-42308 GCA_019973975.1 Trichonephila clavata
AGCATATTTAAAGATACAGCGACTTTAAAATCGCGATATTGCCATATTTATTCGAATCTAAGACGCACCTTTTTATTCCGATGTTAATGCTACTAAAAATTGGTTGCAAGACGGAAAAGAATTGAAGACGGGAAACATTCATCGGATAGAAAAATTGAACAAGATATTATCGAATAGAAAAGATATAGATTTCGTTCATTTTAAAAAGTTTTTAATACTGGTAAAATAAAATAATTGTTCATTTCTTATTAATTCACCTTTTTTTATTTCGTAAAATGAGTGAGTGAACATTAACGTCGCACTGAGGGCTTTTGACGACGGACTTCGTAATTTTGAACCATGGTCAAGTGACGAGGACACACTGAGCTAGTATCCCCTCTCCTAACTACCACATCACACCAACGGGAGAGCATTTAAGCTCTCGACAGATTTACAAATAGAACAACAAACAGAGTACAAATAGAATTTTAAATTTTAATGATGAAATGAGCTTTTGAAAAAGAACTGTAGTTATACAAACTTCAATCCATTTTACATACACATTTATAATCTCCTTTTCGATTGTTTATTGTGACGGGTAACCTTGAGAGCCCCAGGGTTCCGTGGAACACAGTTTGAAGGCCACTGCACTATATAAATGCTGAGGAGAACGAAACAGGAGAAAAGGTAGATATACAGTAGTGAAAAATTAAGTTTCATGTTTCAATCTGTTGTATTAAAAAAGGACTAACAGTATGAAGCAATTTTACTCTTAACGAATAAATATAGTACCATAGAAAATTATATGGTTTATTTTCCAGAAAAGCTGGCATATAATTTACAAATAAATTTTCATAATTTGCTATGAATTCCATGTAAAAATAAATTTCATGTAATTGGTGAGTATGGTGTCTTTTGGGGAGAATTTTGTTTTTATTCTTTTATCCCCAACTCTCTCACACCACACACACAAATAAATAATATTCCTAACATGTTTCAAAAAATTTCCAATCTTATTAGTTTTGGAAGATGCATAACAATCATCAATCAAAAAAAGTATCAAAATAGTAAAAAAACGTTGGTTTCTTTTTTCACTGATAAACAAAAATTTCTTGTCGAATAATTCTTATAATTCCGATTCTACAAAGTAGAAAGTAAACTTCTTAGATGTGCATTTTATCTGCTCCTTTTTCTAAAAAAATAATAAGTATGTGTGTGTGAAAGGACTATTGTTTCAAATACAGAATCGAAAATTTTATCTACGTTAAATAATGTTTGTTCTTACATGTTCTAATAATATGCACTTATATATAATTTATAAAAAGCAATAATATTCGTGTGTTAAAAAGAAGTAGTAATCCTAAAGGGAAAGTTTATCAATTGTAATTAAATTATTATAATTTCAATTATAATTCATAAGATTACGCTGGATTCCATTTGGATTTGCTTTTTCAGTATTGAGGTGGGGGGGGAGTGATTTCTCTCTTCTAAATAATAAATTTTCTTAATTTGTTTCAATTATTGTTAAAAATAACATCTACTGTCTCTTCATACCATTTCCTTCTTCGGTGGTGTGGGGTAAAGAGGACGTGGTTAGAGCGGACACATAATATTTCGTGGCTACAGCCGTCACCACCTAGAGATCGGACACATCCCCCCTCTTAGAACAGATAAAGGGTGCAAACAAATAAGTAAATAAATGCTTTTAAAAATCACAAATATAATTTAAAACGGTATTTTAAATGGTAAATATCTTTCACGTGTGTGCTAACGTTTTTTTTTTTTTTTTTTTTTTTTTACGGAAGTTTTCTGTTTTTTCACCATTATCGAATTACAAGAATAAATAAATTTTTTATTTATATTAAATTGTTAAGATATTATAGTGTGAATGTGCGTCTTAAAGATAGCGAAGTGTAATAAAAATAACTTTCAGAGAAATATTTAAAAATTAATAGTAAATAACAGTATAATGAAGGGTCGAAACTGTGTACAGCAGATGATATGTGACTGATTAGGGAAACAACACAATAGGTACAAGAATATCCACTCTTCCAACCCAACTTCCCAGAGCAGACAGTGTTTTCACTGTCGGCTCTGACCACATAACCTTTCCTTCATATTGAGGGGGAATGTCCAATTTGGGGTCAAAGGCTATCTTTGATCAGCAAACCCCTCTCTTTTCAACTAGACATATATTGCCTTTCTGCATTGTTCAAAGACTTGAATACTGCCTATCATAGGATGTTTACGAGCTCTATTACTTTTATTTTTCAAAGGCATTTTTAGAAATATTAATAAAAAAAAGAAGCTGAGTTGAAATAAGTCCTATGAGAAGTAAAGGTTCCTATTCTAAATTTCAAAAGTGACTGAAACGAGCAACGTATTTTTCTTCCGTCGGAATGATTATTCAACGCCATCCAATTAGAAGACCTCAAAATCACCGAAATTTGGGACTCCACCCCCTCACACATCCCCAATACTGCTTTTTCCTCTTTTCTGTTTTAGTACCACAGCAATAAAAGTTTCCTATTTCTCCCCCTTTTTTTTGTACCGTTCTCTTTTTTCCTAAAGACTTCAGACCAACAAGTGTTTTCTGGTCCCATCTGAAGTGAAATTCCATGAAATATTGACATCATGACATGACGAGATGCCTTTGGAAGGACGCTAAATGGTTTTGAAAATAAAAAAACTGCAATTAAAAACAAAGTAGTTTATCACATAGTGATTAAACTGAGTAACAGATTGTTTTAAGACAATCATTTATAGTAAAATAGCTTTGTAATAATTAGATTGACATAAGTTTTCTAGTGGATAGATTCAACATTCCACCTGCCCCCCCCTCAAAAAAAGGTGTTAATAGCTGTTATGAGTTTTTCTGAGCAAATAATTAATGGAAAAGTTGAGAAAAGTAAAACTTCTTAACAATAGAAAATCGAGCAATAGCAATTGCGAGATTAAAAAAAGCAAAAATTATTAATTATTACAGTTATATTTTCCCTTCGTTAATAAAATAAATCATTCATTTTAAAAGTCTTCTTAAATTTATGTATAATTGCGTTTAAAAAATGAAAACATCTTTTAAATAGTTAGAAAATTAAGTTTTAGTTTTTTTATAAATTAGTGTTCTTAGAAGTTTATTCAGCAAGTTATCTAATTTAAAAATAAACTAGTAATAAAAATAAATATCTTAACTATAGTCCTAAAAGAAAAACACCTATGAGCAGCCAATATCTGTTCATACGGTAATGCCTCACATATTTCTTTTTTTCATAAATAAATATATCATAAAATTTTTAAGTAGTAAATTTTTTTTATAAAAACTTAACTAAAATGGATATATATTTTGAATTAACTTTACATTTTAAACATATCAAATTTAGAATTATTCAGCAAATAAATCACTCAGCGACTATTATATTAAAAATTTTGTCAAGAACATCAGGTTGTTGAAAATATTCAATGATAAAAATGCCAGACAGTAATTTTTAATAGAAAAAAAAACTTAAATCACGATATTGCCATATTTATTCGAATCTAAGCCGCACTCTCCCTCCCCTCGATACTTATGCTACTAAAAATGGGGTTGATCTAAAAACTGAACAAGATACTATCGGATAGAAAAAAATCACAGGTTCTCGTTTATTTTTAAAAAGTTTTTATAATACTGGTAAAATAAATTAATTATTTTCATTTATTATTAATTCACCTTTATCAATTTTTTAATTCTTAAATTGAGTGAGTGAATATTAATGTCGCACTGATTAGTTACTCAAGGGCTTTTGGCGACGGACTTCGTAATTTTGAACCATGGTCAAATGACGAGGACAACACCTGAGATGGCATCCTGTCTCCTACCACACCAAGGGGGGGACGTTTGAGCTCTCGGCAGATTTAACGTATATCGCTTTGTGGCCGCGGTAGCCGAGTTCTCTAGGTATCGGATCGTGGCTGGCATGTCACGAGTTCAAGCCCAGTATCACTAAATACCCGCCGTGTAGGGGAGCGATGCACGTTAAATCTGTCGAGAGCTCAAACGTCCTCCCGTTGGTATTAGGACCTCCCGTCGCCCTCCCTCTTAGTTAGGAGAGGGGGAAACTCGGGTGTCGTCCTCGTCAATTGACCATGGCTCAAAATTACGAGGTCCGTCACCTAAAACCATTCACGTAGCTGAACAGCGCGACGTTATTATTCACTCACTCGTGCATCGCTTCCCTACACGACAGATCTTGAGCGGTACTAGGCTCGAACTCATGAGACGCCAGCCACGAGTCCGTTACCTTGACCACTAGGCTACCGCAGCCGTATTTTATTTCGTAAATTTATCATATGTCGATAACATATTTAACACTATTTTTAGTTTTTTTTTCACAAAATCGGGCTGAGAGAGAGAGAGAATTTGGGTACGGCTTAGAATTGGAGAAAAGTAATTAAAAAATAAGTTTCTGCTAATTTAATTAAAAACCAGATTTTTTTAATGATTGTTCGAATGATTGATCCAATGGTTTAATGGTAAAATTGTACGTTTAATATAAAATCTATTCAATGAAAAAAAATTTTTGTTTGTTTGTTAAAAATAATAATAATTGCATTACAATAATTATATTAAAATTTTAAATTGTGAGCTTCAAGGAGTAGTAATTTGTGTTCTCTAGTCAATTCACAGCTTTCTGTGTATGTGTCAAGTATAAAATAAGTATACTTTCAATTTTTCATTCAGTCGCTTCACAGAATTTAAATATTTTTATATGCATTTCATTAATAACAGGCAAAAAAAAAAAAAAAAAATCTAAGTAGCAGAATTATAAATTATCTATATAATTTAAATTTTTAAAGCACACATGCTGGAAATATTAAAAACATTCCTAAATGGGAAAGTTCATCAGGTTTGAGATGTTAAATCTCTGTGTACATCATAAATCTTCTTTATTGTCCACACTATTTGTCACAACTTGCTGGTTACCATCATTTCAGCTGGCGACAATATTTCAGAAAGCTATCGCCAAAATTAAGTATTCGTAGCCAAGAAAAATTCGTGCTACAAAACGATGGTGGCGCCATCTCTTTGAGATAGTCCTAACTACGCCAAAAATAATTCAGAATGAACTTAAAATTTAAAATAATTCATTAATAAAAACATAAAACTTAATTCTGGCTACACTAGTCAAAAGAGGGAAGCATGCTTTCTAATATACTATTTAATTCTACTCGAAAAAATTATTTTTTTCTATTAAAATGTGCTTTGCGTTTTCACTTCCTATACTTTAACATAGAAAACTCAAATTTCATTTTGCAATAACGCTGAAAACTGCGTATTTTTTTCAAAAATCAAAATTCAAAGAACACTATCCTCTAAACAATAAATTTTTTTATAGCCATAGAAATTTTAATTATTATTGGAGCTTTTTCCTGCCGGCAAATGTGCTTCCCGTTTGATCCCTATCCTTTAACATTGACCGAAAACAGCCTTAAACTCAGCTTTCTCTCTTTTTCTCAGGGTCATTCTTTCCCATTCTTTTCATTCGTCCTTAAGCCTGCCATAAATCTTGATCGTGCTTTTCCTGATCCTGCTTTTGTCCAATGTACCGAAATTCTTGTTTAACGCGCCCCCTCCCCCTTCCCCCAGAGGACCAACGTTGAGAACACATTGATGCTCCTTAAAAAAAAAATAATTAACTATAGACTTGGAGGGTGACGGAAGACTTCTGACGCTTATGGTCCTATCCAGGGCCGGATCTACGTATGGGCTTAATGGGCTGCAGCCCTGGGGCCCCTGAGCCCCGTTAAAGATAACAAACAGAAAAAGATGTTAACAATCAAAACAGAAATAAAATAATGAACCAGTAAAAAATACCATACCAAATTTATTTTTATTTTCGAGAGGAAGAGCACAATTTACTTTTGTTCTTCCACCTTATCACCGAATACGCAGAAATTAGTAATTAATAGACAGAGGCTCTATCATAGGACGGTGCCGATGAGCATCGAGCACTTATACAAATGTGGTGGCACTTTTCTGTAGCCATTTATTTTTGTGTAATAGGTGCAATCAGGTTTTGGGCTCCAAAATCTTACGGATCTTACAAAAAAAATTGAAAAACCATAATATAACATAGGCTTTTGGCCCCCACAATGTGGGTTGCAGGGGTGTACGTTACGCCACTGAAGTGAAAGGGAAAGGAACTAAGCCAAAGAAAACGGAGAAACACAACAAACAAATATTAATGAGGAAAATATGCAAGATCTCGATGACCAGCAGCCTTTTGAAAAAGATATTGTTCAGCCAGAGAATATCAGTAATGCCACAACCGAAAGTGTTTAGGCAGTGTTGGGTCTGAGAAATACGTTGACGTGGGTTCGTGGCCTAAATCTCTAAGTAATAATTTTATTGATTGTATCCTTTCACATAAAATGAGTTATTTTCAAAATAAAAATCCAAACAATATATATTCTGTTTTGGTGAGAGAATACAAAGGGCAAAAGAAATCATTTTCGAATAATCATTTCAATAAAAAACTTAAAAATGACCAAGTGCTGGATAGATCTTGGCTATGTTATTCAACTAGTATTGGTAGTGTTTTTTGTTTGACCTGCAAACTTTTCAAAATCAAATTCTCGATACACAACCGACTTCTCTGATAGGAAACACTTAACAAGTTGTTGAGAAAATCAGGAAAATTCTATTGAACATAAAAATTTAGTGTTAGTTTGGTTGACACGAAAAGAAAATAAGTCTGTTTCACAAGGGGAAGGCATGATGAGGAAATTCATTTGGGGACGAGACTTTGTGTATTAGCAGTACTCCTTTAGTACAGTGGTATTCAAACTTTTCAAATCGTGGAACCCCTAGAGCTTGAAGGTGCGTTCGTGTAGCCCTTGGAACTTAAAAGTGCTTTCGTGGAACAACTTTAACTAGAAAGTGTTTTCGTGGAACCCAATTCCAAACACATGCGTCGAAGAATATGTCTCAAAGTAATATTTAAAGTAGGTCAACAGGTTACTGGCACATCATGTAAAAGCACTTAAAAAAGTATTTGTATTTATTATTAAAAAAAATTTTGCAAAATTACTAATCTAATTTTGTTAATATAATTTACTCATTAACAATATTAATATATGATTCAAGCATCACCTATATATCCATGCATTATATTTAGAAACTGAGATATGTGCTTCCTTTTTTTTACACGGTCGAGGTCTGTTGAGATTAAGTGCAATCGTATTACTTATTTTGAGTTTAATTTGCTTTTATACTTTGTTTTTGTAGCCACTTACGTTGAGAAATATATTTCACTTAATTTTCTGAATAGCATAAAAATGTTTATAGATGTGTGAGAAATCCCGTGTATTTTGTAAGAGAGAGAATTTGAAACCTAAAATTTAGAAGCTGTTCTTGCTTAAATTTAGATTTTAACATCAACTCTGTTAACATATGTTTGTTTTCCTTCAATATAGGTGTTATTTTCCCCAAATGTAAAAAGGTGCATTTTCCATTAGAAAACTATTTAGTTTGTAAGATATTGTGCTAACTAACAAGTATAAAATTATCTCGTGGAACCCAAGATAGTAAACAATGGAATATCCACAATCTAGTAGAGAGTATATACATATATATAAATTAAACGTTTTATTATTATTTTATTGTTTTATAATGTTTAAAAAGTGTTGAAAAATAATGTTATTATATATAAATAAAATTTTATATAATAACTTTATTCAGTTTTAATGAATAAGGGGCAATGAGCTTTAGATATTTGTAACTTATAAACTTCGTAGAGCACTTGAATCCATTTTGCATACATATTTATTTTTTCTAGATTTCTTATAGTGACTCGTGAACCCCTGAGTATGCCTTGTGGAACCTCAGGGTTCCGTAGAACACAGTTTGAAGATAGGATATTTAACCCTCGATGTAATAGCCACGAATGAGCAGTCAATTTGGAGAAAATAGCAATTGAAATTAATACTATACAATTCATTTTGTACAATTAAGTTTTAATCAGCTCTATCGATGCAGTGGCATAGGTGATAGCGCATCTGTATTTTCTGTGATCGGTCAAAGTTCGAGTCGCGTGGTAGAGACTTGCTTTTTTTTCCCAATTCATTTAATTATTTTTACAATTAAATAATTTTTGTAAAAAAATATTTTAAACAATTATAAAATAATTGTAATAATAAAATATAAAAAATTTTAATAATAAAATATAAAAAATTTTACATATTATAAAACAATTTTTATCCAATTATAAAACTATTTGTAATTATTTTACTTTTTAAAATACAAAATACTTATATAAAATATCATTTAATATAATATATGTTTATAATAAATATTATTTATATTAATAAAAATTTAATACTTAATATTATAATAATAAATTAAAGTTATAATATATTCATAAAATATAAAACAAATAATAAAAATTATAGTAATTGTTTTAGTTTTTAAAATATAAAATAATTACATAAAATATTTAATAAGCCTTTTTAAATAAGTTTATTGAACTGTAAAAATTATTAAATTAATTGATAAAAAACAAAGCAAGTCGATCGTATGACTCAAACTCTGACAGACCTCACGGAATGCAGGTGCACTACCACCTATGCCACTGCATCGCTGGAGCTGAAAAAAACTTAATTGTATAAAAACTAAGTACGAATTTCGAAGGCTATTTTCTCGGAACTGTTTGTCTGTTCGACGCTATTATAGTGACGATTCAACACCCTAAAGGAGTACTACAATTACACAAAATCCCGTCCCCAAATTAATTTCCTTAGTAGTGCCCTCCCCTTGTTAGATAAACAGTTACAGGAACAACTAAGAAAAGATGCACAGTATAATATTACAAACAATATCCTCAAACGTGTTATTACGGCAGTACAGTATTGGCTATAAGAGGTTTAGCATGAAGAAGTACCGAGGAAGTTTTTGGTTCTCCTCATAATGGTAGTTTTATGGGTGCGCTGGAACTGCTAGCAGAGTTCGACCCATTCGTTCGTGAACATATTGAAGAGCGAGAGCTACGAACAAAATCGTTAAAATCATACTTATCAAAAACGATATATTAGCAAGTAATGGAGATCATGGGCAAGCAAATCATTAAAACAATTACAACTCAAATAACGTTTACACAAAGCACTGTTCAATTGTGATGGATTCAACCCCAAATTTGTCCCACAATGACCAATTTGCTATTATACTACGATATTGTTTTCGGGCATAAGTGTATGAAAAATGTGTCTCATTAATAAAGATTAGTAGTCACACTGGATTATAGTACTTATAATCTACAAGAATTTTTAGCAACAAATGGACTGCTATTGGATAATTATAGGGGACAGTCATTTGACAACGCTGCCAATATGTCCTGCTTCTACCCGTAGGTGGGAACTTCTAAATTGTGAAATTAAACTGAAATTTACCTTAAAAAGTTTAAATCAGACTAGTTAGCCTTAAAAGATAATTATGGTATTAACATGAATATTCTTAAAATATTTACTGACAATGGAAATGAAAAAACTGATTTTCGAAAAAACGCAGTAAATTCTTTTAAGAAATTAACAAAACTCGAAACTTTTATTTTAATTATATTTTTGGAAGAAATTCTTGAAAGATTTAATTCAGTTATAGAAATTACAAACTCTTGGTTTGGACATCTGTGAAGGAAATAAGTTAATTATGTCAATAGAAACATTTATAAGCAATTGTACATGAATCAGATAAAAAACTAAAGGAAAATCAAGACGCTGCCAAAAAATTGTCCTAGTTTAGAAACAGAATATAGTGATGTGAACAAGAGATGGGTTATACTTAAAAATTTGCAGATAAATCGACAAAAAAAGCTCTGTATGGGACAGAAAAATTTAAAAGGGACTCGCTTATTGTTTCGTTAGATAAGCTAACCTTTGATTTAAATAGAAGTCAAGTATATGCAAAATATAGTATTTAAATTTTTGATGGATTTGCAAGATCAAAGTAAGGAGAACGTCGATCTGGAGAGTGCCTCCCTATTCAGGTCTGGACTCCCTATTCAGATGACATAGACAAACATTTAATAGATGAAGGTGTTCAACTCAAAACTTATCTAAAACAAACTGAGCTGTCCTATACTTGTATTGTTATGTTAAGTTTAATTTTTGGAAATAAACGTTGACGTTTTTCCAAATTTGTATACCGTTTTAAAAATTTTAATAACGCTCCCTATTACTAGTGAAGCTGAGCGTGCATTCTGTAAAATGTTCTATATAGAAATATAGAACAACAATTGACTAATGATAGACTTACTTATTTATCACTTCTTTCTATTAATACTGATCTCACTTAAGACTTAAAATGGGATGAGCAAATAAAAAAAAAATTTGCAACACAAAAGTGTAGAAAAATTTTTTTAAAAAAATTATGTTATTTCTTATAACAAATTTAAATTGTTTGAAAAAAAAAACCTTTAAGAAAGAGTTTTTTATTTTAATTTTTCCCCACAATTTTTTTATGAAAAAGGCAGAAGTTATTTAGGGGCCCCCAAGGTATTATTAGCCCAGGGCCCCCAAAGGTCACGGTCCGGCCCTGGTCCTATCTTTTCTCGAAACAGGTAGCAGTTATCGAGCCCTTGCTCACCATAAATGTACATCCAGTCTTTTGGTTGTTACAGAAATAAAAGAGAACCGGTATAAATAAAATCTAGTATTCTCTTTCACTGGACCGTCTCTGAAAAAAATTCTGACTAAGGGCCAAACCTTCCTGTAGCTTCTTAGTGCGACGTTTATTACAGTCAATCAATCAATAGACGAAGGGGCTATTGTCATTTACAGGCAAATAACATTCTGAATGGATTTTTTCCATCCTAAGTGTTATCTGTATTTCACTTCAAAGGATCTTTCTGTGGATCCGCTTTGAATGAGAAGTTTTTCCTACATTCAAAGATCACACCACTCCTTGTCTTATTATTTTGAGTAATTTTACCAGCTTTTAAACTTTTCTTATTGCGTTTCCTGAGATTCAGAATTCACACGGAAAAGTTATATCGTTTTAAGCCAGTGACATACTATTTTATAAACGTAAAATAGCAGGTGAAAACATTTTACGACTTTTTGCTTACACATGTAAGCAAAACTGTAGCTAGGACCTTTTATTTTCGATGATGTAATATCGTCAGATATGTATAAATTACATCAATCTAATGTGTGTTTTTTTATGTCAGAAAGTATTTTGCTTTACTTCATGTCAGTAAACTAATTTTTTTAAACTTCTATTTTCCATATGCTCGCACCCCCCTCGTAGGGTTATCACGCTTCCCCCTCGGTGGGAGGTGCGCCCCACAATTTAAGAAACGCTGCTCTATAGTTTTTTTCGAAAAATTACTTTCATCTATTTCACTATTTGATCCATTCATCAATTTAGAGAAATTTCAATCTCACTTAAATATTTCGCTATTTCTGTCATGCTGACTGAAATAAAACTGATGCTAAATTTGCAAAATACTTTAATCCAGTGCCGGATTACTCGTTAGGAGGAGTAGGCAATTGCCTATGGGCCCCATGCGTTTTAGGGGCCCACAAAAGCGAGTTCTGTTTTCTGTTAGAGCTCCAAAAACAGGCTAAGGGGCCCCGAGAACTCGACTGCCTAGGGGCCTCCACGTCGTTTAATCTGACACTGTTTCGATCTCTTTCCCCACATTCTCAAAATATAAACACAAAAATCCTGATAACAATAAATCACGAACCTTCAAATACTAAATTTTTTCGAAAGAACTAAACGTTGGTAGTTGTTTATAGTCTGAGATCTGGGATCATTATTTTAATATAAGAAATTTGGGATCAACTTCTTAAAAACTTGGAACCAAAAAGATATATTAAAGACCAAAGTTCAGGGGGAAAACATTTAAAAAAAACCCCAAAAACAAACGGATTTCAACCGCAATTACATGCAATATATGAGGGCAACACTAATTGTTACACGATTCAAATCGTGGGTAATCATTGGGTTTGCAATAACAGTACAAGATTTTTTTTTGTTACACATTGAACTTATAACTGAAGTCTATCAGCTTGGGGCCCCCGATGGTACTCGGGGCCCCTGGCGGCCGCCAGCAGCTTAATCCGCCTCTGCCTATGAATGGGCACAGAGACAAAATAAAGACATGACTCGAGGACAGATTTAATCTCCGCACCCAGACAGAATGAATTCTTCAACGCACATTCACACTTAAATTTTCTTATCACTCCAAATTTTTAACTTCCTAATCTTTTAATGTAAATTGTTTTCTAACAAAGTTAACTTTTTCAAATTTTTATTATAATTAAATGCAGAAATGGGCTCTAAGGTTAAAACGAACTCATGTAACTTACAGCCATCCAGATAGGAGTTTGGGAAACAGTCACTCTGAATTCCTTTCAAATTATAATGAATTCTTTTTGCCACGCCGAGGGGGGGGGGGTGAATTAATCTAACCGTCTCTCCATTTGCAGGTGGCGTTTACAACCGTATATGGACTTCGAACTCTCACACAAATATCTTCCTAATTAAATAATTTAGAAATGTGTATTGGTACTTAATTTTTACTTCAAACTTGAATAAACAGGTACCTAAGTACCCTTTAACTTCAGGTACTATGCACAGAACACAGCACCAAATGAGTATATTATTGTAACTTCGAATTTTTTTTGCACAAAAATAAATGGCTGCAGAAATAGTGCCACTCATCGGCGCCGCTCGATGACAAGACCTCTGTCTATTAATTCTTAATTTCCGTGTTTCCCGTGGTACGGCGGAGGAACAAAAGTAAATTGTTCTTGCTCTTGAAAATAAAAATAAATTTGATATGGTATTTCCGGTATTTTATTTTTGATTTGTATTTTTTTACTGGTTTGTTATTTTATTACTATTTTGATTGTAAGCATCTTTTTCTGTTTATGTTCAACGGGGAACGGGGGCCCCCTAGAACTCGGGGGCCCCTGGGCGTAGATCCGGCCTTGCTCGGGTGAGTCCCGTATCGTTATATCAAGATCTCATAGAATAGGAATCGGCAACCTTATAGCTGTGGCGTGCCAAGCCAATCAACCAATATGATTCGGGATGCCGCAAATATTTCAAATAATTCGATTCTCATGGCATTGCAGGCAGTTAGGAAATAGAGGTAAAAACCGATAATACCGATTTAAAGAGATTGATATGCATGTAGATTTTTATTATACATTATTTTGTATCATTTAAAGATATTTATTAACATAAAGATAAACAACGTAAAATGTAACTATTCATTCAACATGAATAAAAAATTAAAATTGTTCATGGATTATGTATACTGTATTTTTGACACCTATTTCTTAAAATAAGAAATAAACAACTTAAAATATAAGTAATAATAAATATGTATTTTAATGTGAACGTTAACCTTGCATCGCTCTATTTCATTTCCATATATAAGGGGTATAATTTGTGACTTTCAGTTTGACATGATTCTGAGCATTCAGTTGTTAAACAGCTTTGCGGATTCAAGATATTTTTTCATATGAGAAAATATTTGTTCACATAAACATGAAGAACCAAAGCGGTAAGTAGAGTAAATACAGTTTTCTTCAAGCAATTAAATCTCTCCAGCAATGATATCCAGTAATATAAGATAGCTGTCAATTTATCATTAGAGATCAGATTTATTGTTCAGCTTTTTTTTCAATTTCATACCGTTGTTTTTCAGGATTCTGAAGATCTTAGTCCATTCAAAATTATCAACTTCCACCTAAGAAAGTGTTTCTCAAAGCTGTTAAGTGCCCCCCCCCCTCCTCCTAGAGTGGCGTGATAACCCTAAGTGGGGGGAGACACATCGAAAAGTCGAAAATAAAAGATTTAAAATAATTATCAATTTACTAAAAGAAAGCAAAACAAAATACATTCTGACATAATAAAAAATAAAATACATATTCACACTGATATACGATGCTTATAAATGTATTAGTAGGGCAAAAAAAGTAAATTTGATAATTAATTTAACAGGATAAAAATAACAAGTTTAGTAATTATTAGTGACTCCCATGAGAGCTTGTCATATACATTAATACTTATCTCAATAATTTGGATTTTTTTATAATTTAAGTCACATTGAAGTTTTATAGCGTCAAAATACATTATTATAGCATTAAATACATAGTTGTTGTATGAGGGGGGAGCAATGAAAATTACGACTGAAAATTGGGTCGCAAGTATTGAAAGTTTGAGAGACTGAGAAATTGACATATTTGTAGAGTGTCTCTTGGTATTTTCTCTAAAATCAAATGTATAGCTTCAATACATTTTCCTAGTTTATATTTTGTTACAGATTTACTTAGTAACGTTAAACAAATATACATTTGATGAACAAGCAATTCACAACGGTTGTTTGAAACATGTAAATTCACATTTCTTTTAGAAAAAAACTGGCATTTTCTTTTTACAAAAACAAAACATAACTAAAACTGAGCTACTAACAATAGAATACTTACTCCGAAAACAAGAGGATAATACCCTTCCTATGACTGAAATAACTTTGTGAAGAAAGTACTCATCTCTTCCTCATCTTTTCAGCTTGAATAACAGCTCTTCTTCATCTTTTTAGCATGAAGATTTGCTCTTCCCCATCTTTTCAGAGTAAAGAACTGTGGCACATTATACAAACATACCTCTACAATCTCGTATTATATTAAGTCATAAGAAGAAAACATTTCTCCATCCGGTGTTATTTTTATGTAGGAGAAAAGTAATCTCTAAATTAACTAGCATTACAACTTAATGACGTCTTCAAAATGCCAGACAACAGATGTTGAAATATCAGGTTGCAAAGCATTCGCTTTATATAAAAGACTCTATCAGAATATTTTATAATTGTGTTTCTAAATTTAAAATGCTTCTAATATAAAAATCTGTGAAATTAGTTGCGTATTTTGGATGAATAAATTTTATCTGTCTTTAAATTTAAATAGCTTACAACTACAATGAATACTTTTTTTTTCTGAACACAACTATTTTTATATAATTACTCCTCATTGCATGAATTCACATAAAGCGACATTTTATAAAAGCCTGACACGTGCTGTATGTGTGAAATATCCCTTTATTCATTAAAATACATATTTATTGGATTAAAGGAAACAAAATAAGAAAGATAAGAGAAATTATCTCTATAATAATTAATCTTGTTGATTAACTATAAAAAAGAACAGATAAAATTAGATTAAAATTATTAAACCAAAGCATAAAAACTTTAAAATAAAGCATATTTTACATCTGCTTATTTAAATAATTTTTATAAACCAATTGATATAAATGCAAAAATCAATCTTTCTCTCTCTCTCTCTCTCTTTGTTTTATCAAACCCACAGTACTTTTAAATGAAACGACTGACAAAAATTTCAAAGAATAGCAACAAAAACAAAATTAAAAATTTCCTTCTATTGCTTAAAAATATTTATGTGAAATAATTTAAAACGTAAAAAAAGGGGGAAGAAAATTGATGTGATTATTTTGTATCAATAACTGCTTTTTATCACCGAGAGTTTGTTAATCTCTTTGGCAACTTATTAAATTTTATTTCCACTTTGTATGTATAATAATGTGATTGAAGAAGATAATTAAAATACGAAAGGTAAAAGTATGTGCAAAATAAATATCGTATTATTTTTCATTTCTACATCGAGAAAATCAAGAAATCAAAAAATATTCCTAACATCCACACCAGGAAGAGAAATTCAATTGTGGAATTATGTGTGAAAGAGTATACTATACTTTCTTGCAACTACTGTATACCCAAATGACAAATTAGATTAATCAATATATTCAGTTAATTTGACTCCCCATTAAAAAGTTTGGAGTTTCTTTGCAAAACAACAGTAGTGGAGACTTTGTATAGTCCGTTTTTGGCTCCACCAACAAAAGGAATGACAAACTCAATAAAAATTAGTAGATGAACTTTTTTACCGTCAAAGTTTTTGCTAAAATCATAAAAATTGCAAATGGCTAGCCTTGTTCCGTTTAACTAATCTAATTTTTCAAATTTTGCAAAGAAATAAGAAAGTTTGAAGAGAGAAATACTTAACACTAAAAAAAAAATCGTGTTTGAAAAGCAATACAATTTATTCAGTCACGCCCTTGCTATGCACCTGAATGAATAACTGCAACATAAACAGAAAATCACATCTGTCTGAATGAGGATTCGAATTAAAACATAATACTAATAGAGACTTAAACAAAAGAAGCAATAAATTAGAAGTGCTAAAAAATAAAGAGAAAAAAAAGGAAAAACCCTTTTAACTCATGAAAAATATAACTTTTTGTCACAAGAAAGGAAAAAGTCACACCTTGGCAGCGGTGGGATTCGAACCCACGCCTCGAAAGACTGGTGCCTAAAACCAGCGCCTTAGACCACTCGGCCACGCTACCTTGATGCAAAGGTTGCCAGGATAGATATCTCAAATAAAACAGCTGATTAATTTCCTCGGGAGACGTAAATCTAGCGTTAATTTTATAGGGGAACTTATTACATGCTCTAAATAAATAATTCTTCGAGAATAATAGTAATTGCAAAAATGGTTTTTTTAATAAAAATTTTAATTTCTATATTAAAATATAGAAATGATATACGAAAATAAGTTCATAAAAATAAATTCTTCAGTCGGTTACTTAAACACATTTTAGGATTTTCGAGCTTTTTTTTTTTTATCATTATAGATAATATGCTAAGAAATTTAAATACAAACAAAATTTTTAAATATTTATTTAATTTTGTAACATCTTTTTTGTTCATCTTTTATATATATACTATCTACCTTTTAATACAATAAATAGGAAGTTTCAAATTAATTCATGGTAATAATAAAAGTATAGTATTGCAAAAGAAATGTTAACATTGCTCACGAGTGCTTGTTAAAAATTCAAAAACTATAATCTATAAAATAATTTTATGAATATGCTTATCCAAACATTCGCGTCGATATTCGTGTTTGTAATGCTTAAAACTTTGCCATCGCTATTCATGAATATGAATTAATTCGAACTATAATATAAGACAATTAAAAAATAAATTTTAAAACAGAGCGCTCTTGAATCGGAACTTACAATTTTTGTATTTAGACTATACATATTAAAAAATCGTATCAGATAATAAGAGTAATTGTTTAATCCTCGGCATACTTAATTAGTTAATGTTAATGTTCTTGTATGGATACGTTAATATAGTAACTTTTGCTTCGTAACCCGCTTCGTAAGGGCGAGATTGCGGGTTCGATCTCGACTGGAGTCGATAGACTTTCTGGATGCGAAAATCATAGGCCCGCACGTCATATGATTATGTGGCATGTAAAAGATCCTTTGAGTATAAAGTACTCTCGACAAAATTAAATCACGGCAATGTTTAGCCTCTGAAGAGAGTTTGAATTGAGTAAATTCATTGGCAGTGGGAGCGGTTTCTAGATGGTACCCTTAATTCAGTAGCTCTCATACTTAGGGACTTGCCGTGTTTGCAAAGGCTTAGCTGCCCAAATGCAGTCCATTTGCTTAACTCGCAGAAAACATAAGAATCTTTACGAAGTAATTGTAGCTTATTTGTACAAATCTTTAGTTATTTGGGGGGGGGGGGGGGTGAGAATAATTTGTTAAATGAGATACAAAAGTTGATTAAATATAATTAATTAAAGATAGATCGGAATTTGTCTACTACAAAATCAATTCGTTGAATTTATTAAATTAGTTGCTTGAAAAGAAAACCATATTAACGTCGTCTTATAAATGTTGCATGAATCATGTAATATAATTTCAAATTATATTTGTAATAATTGCAACAAGGAATTAAATTAAAAAAAACATGAATGTCGCGAATTATTGTTTTACATTGGTATGAAGAACTCATACAAAAGAAACAAGTAAATATTATTTGTACACATTTTTAAGTTGGAAATTATTCAATAATCAGTAAAAAATTTACGCACAAGGACAATTTTCGTAATATTGCATCAAAGAGATGATATAACATACATGTATACAGAGAAAGAATTTTTAAGATAACAACAGTTAATATTGTCTTGAATTTATTTTATTTTGGGGAAATTGAGATTTTGTTACGAGCGTTTACAATGGACCACTAATCAAAAATTTCATATTCTTCAATGATTTAAAATAGTACTGACGAAAAATAAATAATATTTAAAACATTAAGGTGTTGTGAAAATCCATGTAAAAGATTCAATGATTCACAACCGATACATCAGGGAAAAAAATTGCTTTTGCTGCTTTAGACTATAAAATTCGTGTTTAAATTCTTTTTAGTTAAAAAAAATATATATATATATATTACCTTTTTATTCTTATTATTTTGAATCTTTCTGAATTTTAAATTTTTAGTAACCTCTAAGGCTTTCAGTTTTTTTCCCCCAGCTTTCTTCCAGCATAAAGTTGAATTACATAAGGAAACGTTAAGCGAAAAAAATATATTGGTCTCTTTTCGTTGCTTCTAGAATGTAATCTAGTTGGTCTTTGGCAAACGATGGCCATGGGATCGGCATACAGTCCTATAATAATGGTTCTCAGCATTTTTTTTTTTTTTTTCACGTTGATTCCTACAAAACTATTTTTTTATCAACTGTCTTATCTCCCCCCCCCCTCCCACATTACATCAATCCTGCATTATAACAGGACTTTAGTATATTCCGAGCTCCTTTTATAATACTATTCAGCTAAGCTTTTTTTAAAAATAGTTGGCAAAAAAAAAAAAAATTTTTTTTAGAATCCTACCCTAAACGATGACTCGCCAAATGTACGAGAATTGGATCTAAACACGAAGCACATTTTCGGACAAAAAATGTCTTTTTTTTTTTCATGAAAATTTGTAACATTGCAACTCATACATTTGTTTATATTTTAGTATTTTTAAAATGTCCCATAAATGAGTAATATGATAAAATAATAAAATAAAAATGAGTAATATGATAAAATAAGTGATTTCCTACAGGGTAGGGAAACCAGAATATAATATTAATGCTTGAATACTTTTGTATCTGAAAAATATATTCCGAATACGGGTCCTATTCTTTAACATGAACCGAAGACAGCCTTAATATTGATGTTAAAAACTTGTTTTTAAATAAGTTTAAGAAGTTAAGAATAGTCTTTTCCCTCCCATCTCTGAGAGTACAAAATAATGATTTCATAGAAATAAAAGTTATTACACTGAAAATATATAAACTTTATATTTAATTTATAATGTCCCCATATTATTTTTTCTTCTCAAGTTCAAACATATATCACAACCAGCAGTAATTCTATTTATTGTTCCATTAACTGTGTTTGATTCCTTATTATTTATTTCTTTTTCTGCCTTTAATGGTAATTTTTTATATACCCCTGAATGGCTTAGCACGTGTCAAGAGAATACTCATACCCACCGATTGAGCCCCAATGACCTAGAAAAATCTGAAACAAAAGAAGTAGTAATCGTCTGCGATTGCATACCCCCCAAAATCGCATTTCTAGCCAATTCACCCAATTTCACATCCATTATGGCAGCGTCGCGATCTTTGGAATCGTCCCTGACATTCCGAATGACAGAATTCTCTGCGAAGGGGCGTGACGAAAGACGATTTGATTTACGACTCTGACTCCTCCCCCTCGCTTACAGATATAGGAAGGGGGGAATGGCAAAAAGGGGGGCACGTGTCTATTCTTAAACTCGCATCCTCCCTCCGCGGCAATGATGAGATGATTGCTCATTAGAGGCAACTTTGAGGTTGCGGCGGTTTTAAAAGCAGACGATTGCTCGGCAGTCCTTCCCCACCCCCCTTTAGAGTAATTGAGACTCACTGTTTCGGTGATATGTTTGGAAAATAAAAAAATATTAGAACACTCGGTGGTGAAAGAAAACACATAAAAAATATAATTTTGAATAATTAAATATACAGTCGACTCTCAATAATTCGAAGTTGAAGGGACCATTAAAAAACTTCGAATTATCAAGAGGGTAGGAAAACACTCCCAAAATACACGAAGAGAAGTTTTTTCCTAACACTTTTAAATTTGGTACTATGTAATAAAGCAACAATTTTGTCCAAATGTATAAAATTATTTTAAAGTATTTTTAAAAAATACATATTATATACAGTATAAATATTATGCAGAAGTTAAAGTCCTGTATTAAAAGTATACATTTATGTATTAAAAGCAACTATTAAAAAAATACATACTGTACACAATTATTTTTTTAACGAAAAAATCTGTTATCTTTTTTTTTATGGCACTCAATCTAACTTTGTCAACAGATTTTTCTAGAATAAATGAAGCTCGAAAAACGTCCGCATCTACATGATTTTGAAGGGAAAAGTTGCTTAGTTTGTTTAGTGACACACTTTAGCTTCTCTCAGAGTTATCGGAGTCAACTTCGATGGTCTTCAAAGTGGCTACGTTACAGGGAAGACACGCAGAGACAATACAATACAAAACACGTAAGCTCCAACCTGTTTGCTACAGGACTCTACATAATAAAATGTTTTGGAATTGTTGAGAGTTTTATTATACCACTTTTTGAATTATCGTGTGTTGTATTCTAGGCAGCAACAGATTTTATTTCGAAATATTGAGTGTAAAACGTATTGTTTTAGTTCGAAAGATCAAGAGTTTTTCTGGGGGCTGAGCATATACTTCGAATTAACGAGAGGTTCGTATTATCGAAGGTTTGAATTAGCGAGAGTGGACTGTACATATAGTTTAAACATTAAACTATTTTATTTATTTGAAAATAAATCAGATTGCTTCTTATACAGTAAATTTGAAACTTTCGAATGTAAATTTGAATTGTTGACATTCCACATATACTTTAAAGGTGCCATGGTTTTGAAAAACAGTATAAATGAATAATTTTTTGATATTTACTGTAAGTGGAATTAGAATATACGCGCGTCAGGGACGTAAATATCACCGTATCATCTGTATCAATGATACGGGGCCCCAAAGTGTATAGCATTCTGACTCTGAAAAAGTCTTTTATTTCTTTCCACTGGCCCAAGTCGATGGATTTTCATGATGCAAAAATATCGACAGCATCAATGTCGTTTGATTATGCGGCATGTTCATTCCTAGAATGCATGTTTGGCTTGGATTCTTTCTGCAAAACTAAATTCCTAAAACAGTTTCGCATCGTCAGAGCTCAGGGACTGGGCACATCCAGTGCTGATTTACACTAATTTCGGGCCTTGGGCGCAGAAGATCTGCAGGCCCCCTTGGCACTGGAGGATCGAAATTTTTTACTTGAAAACCTGATTAAGTCCAGCTTATCCGGGTCCTTACCAATCCTTCCAGGCGGCCGGTTCCTGGGCGCGCACTCCAAGCGCCCAATGGATAAACCGGCACTGGGTGCATTAACTACATCGTATCAATTGGTATCTACCTATATGGGGCCACACTAAAAAGTGATACAATCTCCCGAGGAATGTACCACGCCGGCAATAGTAATTACCAATCCGCAGCCCCTATCTGAAAAAAAAATTTAAAAAAAGGTTTATAAGGAATCTTGATACAGGGTCTGCTTAGTATTAGCTAAGTCAGTGATATACATATAAAACTGTCTTAAGAATATTATTAGAAGAAAGCATTACTTAAATGCTACTTTTTGGCAAAAAAATAAAATAAAATAAAATAAAAAAAGGGAAGAAAGAATGACATATTTTCAAAACATTCTTCTTTTATGAAATATGGTTCTATAATAATAATATTTTGCCTATATAAAGTTAGGACATCTATACCGGAGTTGCGATCAAAAATGAAGTTATAACAGGGGTTTTCGTTAAAATTTCTCTACTCTGTGTGTGATAAAATAAAATATGAAAAAATCTACTTCCAATAATATGTTTCAAAATTTTAGATCAACCCCTTTATAGAAGTTCTAGCTAGGCAAAATATTATCATTATAGAAGCATTTTGTAAACATTGTTATTCCATAGAAGCATTTTTTTATAAAAGGAAAATGTTTTAGTCTTTCTTCATTTTTTGCCAAAAATTGCAATGAAATAATTTTTTTTCAAAGAATTCGTAAGTCCCCTTTATGTGTATATAGTAATTCAACTGACACTAAATATCAAAAAAGTATTCATTTATACTCTTTTTCAAAATCACAGTTTCGAATGACCTTAGACCAGTGGCACACACAAGGGGGGGGCTTGGTTCCGGACCCCCCCCCCCAAGTCTTGATTTTATTTCTCATTGATAATAATCCTATGTGTATAGTACGTAAAATTTAATTAAGTATTTGTAGTTAATAATTAATTTTATTAATTAATGCTAATTATTTATTCAACAACTATTTTTTTGTTCCCGAAAATCGAAAAAATCAAAAGAATATGTTGGGGGGTGTATTTAAGTATGATACCAGAGTGGTGGACTTCCGACCCTAGACCCCCCCTCCCCTTCCTTGAAAAACTCCTGTGTGCACTACTGCCTTAAGCAAAATATAAATCTATAAGGAGGCAATAACCAGTTATCCATACGTTCTCAAATGGTCTTTTTTTTTCTGCTAAAATCTTATTTAATATTTATTTTGACTAATAAACGCAATAGGGGGATTTGTGTAATGGCAATAAATATTTCTTGTTAATTAAATATTTATAATTGCTTTGTTTTACTTCATTTTTGTTGAAACAATATCATATTTTACAGAAACATAGAATATCCAAACATTTTAAAACAATATACAGGACTTAGAATTTATACATACATAATTCTTTCCGGGATCTCTCCCGAGGCCCGGGGGGGGGGCTCAGATAAACTGTACTTAACCGGATCCAAGAGCCCCTCCTTGGATTTGACTGTGCCAAGGGTACCCGTAGATCTGTACCCAGGGCCGGAAATGAACTTAAATCCTCACTGTCGTTTGATTATACGGCATGTTAAAAATCCTTAGAGTACCGGTTTCGTTGGGGTGCTTTCAACAGAATCATCCCCCCCCCCCTTTTTTTTTCAATTTCACCTCATCACAGAACTTAGGTTCCTCCCTCTATGTAGGAAACTTGGCGTCAGAAACCACATTGTGGCAATTAGTATCCACCTAAATGGTGCCACTCTAAAAAATTATACCAGTTCCCGAAGAATATACTTGGTCTGCTAGGGTAAAATATCAATAGCTATTTATCAAAATGGGACATAAGCAAATGAAAATATTGGCCAATCCTTATGCCATAATTAGCAAATATTTTCATAATCTTATGTTTAGAAAGCCTTTTTAGAATAATATATAATTTTATTAATCCAATCTATATTTTAGAGAAATCAACAATCATAAAATGGCCATTTATAAAATTTTTGGCGTACATCTACCAGAAGTTAAACTTCCAGGTATTTTCTAACTACTAAATTCCATAAAAATCCTAAGAAATTTCTTTCAATTTCCAATGGTTTTAAAACTTTCATCACTATTTCTGGTAAACTATTACAAACCATTTACAAAATGCTATAAATTATTTCAATATTCAATTTATTATTAAAAAAATTGAAAATTTATTCTATTTATAGTTATGATTTTGAGGATTTATTTAATCCATGGATATAATAATGCTCACAAAAACTTTTTAGAATTATTTCTAAAGGAAAATTATACTAATTTTAATGGTAATCTGTATTAACGAATGAAACACTCCACAAAATAGACCTGCTTGCAATAGTTAAGGTAATTTTTATTTACTTTCCTTAAAAATAGTTATAATATTAATAATTATTTTTTATATATTTAGATATATTGATTTAATTATTTCGGTAAAAAGAGTGGATATATTTCTAGTGTTGGTTTTTTTTATGTGTAACATCTTTACTCTCGGTTGCTGGATATTTGTTGGAGTGATTTCGTGAAAAGGGACGGAAATGCGTAACAGGAAGTTGGGGGAAGCGCGCTGTTTGATTTGACCAATTCAGCGCCTTGGGTGTGTCTCTTCGCTAGCCTCGTTTCGGGGTCCAACTCTACTAGCAATTAAGACGCCCGCCTACCGCACACACCGGCAAGTCTTATTAGACTTAATCCAGAATAAACTTGTGATTATTATGCTCAAATGTCTAAGTTTCAGGGCTCGTTGTGTTTGAAATATCAGGATATATTTATATATGTGTAAACTATATATTAATAATTATATTTCCTGTTAAGCGTCTGACAAAGCTCATCATTCTTAAAAAAAAAATAGGAGTAAGTAATATGGAATTATTTGAATAAATATTTAAGTGCTTATCATTTCATACTTTGAGGTTAATTCTGTCGCTGTCAATAAAATATTTTTAATTGTGATTAAAAAAGATTTCTCGATTAAAAAAAACTAATTAAGTAAACGGGTATTTTTGATTTTCTCTAATATTTCTAATTTTTAAGCATGCGCTTGACGGTGTCTCTTCGCTACCCTCGTCTGAGGGTCCAACTGTAGTAGCAATTAAGACGCCCGCCTACCGCACATACCAGCAAGTCTTGTCATTTTGGTGGTCGCATACATTTCTCCGAATCAAACAGTTAAAAAAATTAAAGATTTCCTGCATTTTGTACTTTTACGGTATACCGAAGGTGGTTCTGCTCTTTTTTTAAAAAAAACTCACTCACTTCCCATGATTTTGAATGGTGATTTTAACGTTAACTTCAGTTTGCCAGAAGCTGAGCCGCTCATAGCTTTTCTGAAAGATGAACTCAAGCACGAAATGAACACTAATCGAAATGTTTCGACAACTAACAGTGGTACTGTTAATGACGCCGTTTTTCAACGATCTTTAAATTCTTTGAAATCACAAGTATATGTGTCATACTTTAGTTTTCATAAATCTATTGTCTCCGCTCTTCCCCAAATTGAACAATAATAAATATTTTTGATAAAAAACTGCATTACTCCTTGTGTTAATGAAATAAAATTTTCATTAAAGATATAATTATTCAATAGAAAATTATTTCCAGTCATAACCGATTCATTTCTTTCAGGATTAAAGTCACTATTGCGTATTTACCATGATAAAAAGTCAGATGTTACACATCATATGCGACTACTGTAAGACTCGTTTCTTTTTTTCGTTATTATCTGAGCTTAATTAAAACAAACAATAACCCCCTTAATGCAGATTACCTTTATATAACTGAGAACTACAAATAGTGAAGTAAATAGTCATATTTTTATAAAAGGGAAGCCTTCAATTTTAATATTATTAAAGTATCTTTTTGGAATAATAATAATTATATTTCTTTCTATACAAACATTATTCTCCTTATTATTTACAACGTAACAATTTTTTATTTAGTAAAGACAGTTAAATAATTAAAAATGTTAACAATTTATTAGTAATTTTTTAGATCATGACTGCCTTATCAAATTTCCCTATGCATTCATTCCTAATAAGTAATGATTTTTTTAAAAGATTTTTTTTAATTCCTTATATTCTTTCATTTTATTACCACTAGATGGTGCCAACAGTTTTTTTTTTTTGGTAATTTTTATATTCATTATATCCTCTGACTTTTTAATTCTATAAAACTTTTCTTTCCAATAAAATTATTAAAACTTTTATGAGGTTTTTATGTTTTTTTAGTTAAATTAAAATGTTTTTCAAAAAGTATTTTTAATAATTTTCCATTAAGTGCGTTCTTTTCGGATGACTTTATATGTTGCAGTTTATGAACTGTATATTTTCTTTTAAAACCCCCTTCTATTCTTCTTTAAAAGTTCTGTTTTTTTTTTTTTGTCATAAGTATGTGGACTAATGTTATTCGGGTATAGAATTTTAGAAACTTATTTATTCTTCAAACTTTATTTTCTGTTCCGATCACCTCAGTGATATAGGAAAATTTAGTAGTAGCTCACACAAAAATTTTTCAAGGGGAGGGGAGGGGGTCCATGGTTGAAAGTCCCCCTCCAAACTCGTATCATACCTCAAGACAACCCCAATTGATTCTTCTGATTTTGTCGATTTTGTTAACAAAAAAAAGTAAAAAATAAATTATTAAATTAATAATTAGCATTAATTAATAAAGTAAATTGTTAATTACAAGTACTTAATTAAATTTTACGTTATATATATATATATATATATATGTATAGGATTATGATCAATCGAAAAAACTCAAGGGCATTGGGGGGGTGTCCGGACCCCTAGGACACCCCCCTTGTGCGCGCCACTGACATTTAGGGTAAGGTTGTAGGCCTTAAAGCTATGTTCAACCCTACCACCTGATTTCCTATGACTAAGAGTTAGCTATTGTATTACTAGAACCATTTAACTTTGATCTACACTATAATATTATAGCTCTCTAAAGAGTAGCTTAGCCCAAACTCAGATTTATGCAATTTAGTATAAGATGTTATGTTGTATATTCTTTTTTATATTAGTAAGTATACACATATATATTTGGAGCATGTGTATATTGAGTTAATATGTGTAATTAATTTATACTCAGTAAAATAAATCACTAATCAAATGCTTGTAATTTTTAAAATTATTGCAGGATTTCAATAAATGTTAGATTTAGATATCTCCTTCCTCCTCTACCCAAATGCCTAAATTAAACCCTGTATGATTTTAAATCACTAGCGTAGGTAGTCCTGAGTAGGCCCTGTATCCCAGTTTCTTAGGGGAGGGAGAGGAGCCTTTTTGAAAAATAAATAAAAATGATCGCATTAATAAAACTTATCTGAAAGAGTCAAATATAACAAATGTTAACGTTGCTGTAGCTTAGGGCTCCTGTATCATTCATACGGCTCTATTTTAGATAAAATCCTGGTAAAATCCTAGCACAGCGCACTGCTGTATTTGGCGACAAAAGTTTTTCGCCAAATGGCGACAAGTAAGAAACCGCGTTTTTCAAAATGGCGTCAGAGACGTAAACAAGAGGGGAAAACGTGGTTTTCAAAATGGTGTCAAGAGACGAAAAACATCGAAAAAACGTGGCTTCCAAAACTGTCAACAAAGGAAACATAAAATCAAAAATAAGAAATTAAATGCAAATTTCGAGCATCCATTACAAGATTCTATCAATCCTTCATTCCAAAACTCATTTTTCAATCAATTAGTATCATAAAACGCAACATCTAATCGAATGAAATTGCGTACAATGCATTTCAATCATTGATAGTAAATATTTTGCGATGAACGCGATAAAATAGCGATTAAAGCAAATATATATATTAAGTATCAGCTGTTATTGCAATTTCTTGATAAAAACAGCGTTACTTGATAAACCTGGATAGCTCAGCCGGTAGAGCGTTAGGCTTTTAACCTAACGGTCCAGGGTTCGAGTCCCTGTTCAGGCGGGTTTATTTTGTTAAAATGAGGGGGAAATATATCCTCACCCTCTCACGAATCATACTCTCAACAAATATCAGATTACGATATTACAAGAATTTAAATACTCGAAGAAATTCAATTTATTTTCATGCTCTGATTTATTTATTTAGAATAATACATGAAGAAAGAGAGAGAAACTTAACATGCATGAAACTTTTTTATTAATACAGAGTCGTTATTTTAGTTAAAATTTTTAAGTTTTAACTCGAATTTGTGTGTGTGTAAAGAAAGTTTTAAATGAATTCTATCTTGGTTAAGTCGATCATAAAGTGAGAGATAGTGAATGAATTTTTGTACACCTTTATAGTACTAAAATATTTTTGATACAAATACATATATAAAATATTTTAATATTATTACGGTGTAATAGGTAATACTATGACTAATAACTTGTAACTATAGAACAAAACAACTTAGTACTTTGACTATATATTTATATTCATCGGTGTAATAAATAATAACAAAAATGCCCCGTATATATATATTCATCTGTGTAATGAAATAATAACAAAAATGTATCTTTTTATTTTCTTATTTTTTTTGCGGTGATTAAACCTTTAAAATGTTTAACTTAACTCAAAATTAAATTAACGCAATATAGTTAATTTTATTACACTCACTTACTATCATACAATTTTATAATACATGATTTTATTTGTTTTTAAAACTCATATAGTATGACCTGCCTTATATTGCTTTTTTAATTTCCATTATGGGATTCTTTTCATTTCATTACTTAATTCTTCACATTTTTGAAATTTAAAAAGATAATACATACAGCTATGCTAGTTAATAAATACAGGCTACATGCATTTGCATTAAATGCTAAAAAGTAAGATTATTTATCGTTTATGAAATTCATTTTTTATGACATTCGAGATATTGTTTTTATGCCTATATTTAAATAATAGACTTTTATGAGTCTTAAATATTTAGTTTGTTAAAATAATTCAAAAATTCATAGATATAAAAAACAAAGAATAATATAGAAAATACAACAAAATTTAAAAACAATTGTAATTACGATTGTTAAAATTATCTTCTGTTGTATTAATTTTCTACTTTCTTATAAATCTTTGGTAATTACCATTATTTAATATCTGAAAACAGCTGTAATGCGCATAATTATATTTTAAGAAAAAATTGACATGCAACCAGTGATTGAGTATTTGTTAAAGTCTCAACTTCTAGATGGCGACACCAGACAAGATAATTGTATGGGTGCTCTCAGGTGGAGGAAGAGGAGCCATAGGAGAGTGAATCATTGGATAGTTTGAGATATGATATGCACCAATGTACGGGAATCTCTCCCACTGTTGTTGGGGTATTTTTTTTTTATATTTCTCTGCAAGAACATATTACCGTATATAGTTAAGTAGTTAAATTTTAGTAGCCCAGAGAGGATCATTAGCGCTTGTGAATGACTTCTGACCCATCTCAAAGGTCACAGACACAAATACTAATATTACAACAGTCATTTAACAATAGTTCATTGATTTATTAATAATCAATTATTAATAGGAATAACTATCGTCTATAGGCAAGTGAAAGTTTTATTTATTTTCAGAATATCAGAGACTTTAACAATATTTCAAAATAACTATCTTTTCGTAAATAACTTCTATTTCCATTTTCTTAATTTATAAGAAACTAATTTTGTCTATAAAAAAAAAAGTGTATGTGTGCTTATGACCACACGATAGAAGTGAAAACTTCAAATTTTGTAATGTTATTTCAGGTGTTAGTTCGGTGAATAAAAAAGAAGGGGGGATATTAGTATTGTCATATAAAATTATTTGTTCATATGTCTGTACTCATAAAGTAATATTTTTTGGCAAAATATACAATCATATTTGTGAAGGAATTGTATTTTAAGAAGGAATCAATAGGTTTATGTTAGCTGAAATAGGTTGTGTAAATACTTTATAGATTCAAAATTATTTAAATATCTAAAAAAAAAAAAACTCCGTCACAAGCGCTGTTCTATACTTCGTCATGCTTTCACTTGGATCATTTGACATAATTAAATTGAATTTTGATTTTAAAAAATAAACTGTTTTTGATTTGTCGTTTGAAAAATCTGTTTTATATAAAATCCCCACTTAAAATCATAGGTAATTTGTTCAGAGAGCCGATTCGGCTTCAGTGTAGGCAACTAAATTTTTGTGAATGAATTCGATAATTTCTCTACAGTTTGGTTACTGAAATATTATACAAATAGCAACCAATTAAGACCATTAAGAATTATTTGTCCATTTTATGCTCTACATTTCGCTGCATAAATTTCTCCGATACATGACTGATTAAACCCAAATGTGTGATTCTGTAGTATTTGACGCTACATCCAATCCCTATATGGTAAAATAAAATGAATTATAAGGAAATATATGCACATTGAACAAAATACGAATCGATAATTGAATATTTAAATAAATAAAACAGGGGAATAAAAAAGCAAACATTAATTTAACTGGCCTTAAATTTCTTCAATTTTTGATTATCCTTCGCCGTTAAAGTTTCTTCACTGCGCTATTTTGAATAATTATTTAAGCATATATTCCGGAATATAAATAATATTTTTTTGAAAAATATAAAAATGCAAGTGTGTTGCAGTTTACAGAAAATGAAAGAAACGAATGCAAGACAGTCCACAATTCATGTAACTCCAGATATGCTTCTGCTATGCTTGTAAAGCAAGATGATAGGCAATCAACTCTGACTCGAATCTTTTCGATAGTAAAAAATTAAAAATAAAATGTGAAATGATTTTCATTACATCTGTGGGCATTTTTAAAGCTCCTCTATCCAGAAGATTCATATATTTTGTCCCTTCGATTTTTTCTTAATCGAAATAGATTTTTTCTTTTCTATAACAGTTATATATTTGCAATCCGATCATTCGAATTTTATATTATGCACCCAATAACCCTCTATGTACATTTAAAAACTTGATATAAGCACACAAGAGGGAAGGCTGAGTATCACTCAAAACTAGGGGAAACACCCCACTTTTAATCACGTGATTTCTTTTTAGGGGTGTGTATGTCGCGGACTATTGAATCTTGACCGACCCTGTCCAAACACATTTTCCGAAGAAAACGAAAAAGCCGAATGAGCGTTACATTCCCCAGCGTGACGCTTTATTCTAGTTCACTCTTCAGCAAAACGCGCCTAAAGCAGTTATCACATCAAAAAACTTGCTTGTCAAACTTTGCAAAAACCAAAAATTTAACATGTGTTCATCAAGGACTTGTTCTTTATTTAAATAATTGTTATAAAATAGGCAAATGCAAAAATTATAAGGTTAAAAAGTTTTTTTTCAAAAAGAATTTAATTTTGTATTAAAATCGATATGGTGCGAAGAATACTGGAGATCTTTATAAACAATGAAATTTAGGAATACAAATAGATGTAAAAAGAGAGGCACTGAGAGCGAAAAAGTACATTTGGAAAGGGAAGCATTAAAATATATTGCTTACAGGATTTTTTTAAAAAAAATTTTACCTTCTATAAATTGTTTATTTTGATGTGATTTATATATGTAATAATTCACTTAAATTTTCTCTCTGGGAATTTTAATTCATAATGATTTTTAGCAGGGACGGTCCCTGCCCCCAGGCCCCGGCCCGTTGCAACTGTGACAAGCACAAAAATATTTCTTATAAAAAGAGTAGCCTGGCAGCGGTGGGATTCGAACCCATGCCTCGAAAGACTGGTGCCTAAAACCAGCGCCTGAGACCACTCGGCCACGCTACCTCACTTGAAAAATAAAAATATTCGATATTAATTTAAAATGGCTGATAATTTTTTTTTATTTAAGTATGTTTTTAAAGAACTCGGCGCTTTTTTTATATATATAAATATGTGTTGTGACTGAATTCATATACAAACAACAGTAAATAAATAAATGATAATACTAGTCAACAAAAAAATAAAAGAAATTTTAAGACAGAAGAAATGTGGTTTTATAATATGTATTTTTTTTATTTTTAATAACATACATCTTATATAGCATATTAAATTTTTTCCTTCCTCAATGATAATGAAATTTATGTAACGAAAATAAAAGTTTAATTATAAGAAAAATAAAGTACGTATTTTGTATATAAAGTTATGTACACAATTTTTGCATCTATTATATATTTTTTCCATTAATCTTAATGTGTTTTGAAATTTTATTTTGATATCAAGAAGTAAAAAACAACCCGCCCGGACAGCGACTCGACCCCGGGACCATTAGGTTACCACCCTAACGTTCTACCGACTAAGCTATCCAGGCTCTAGGAGTTCTTGCTTATTTACAAATAGGTAAATAAAACCGATTTTGTAAAAGTAGTTTTCGCACCTCATCCTCCCTATTTGCGGTGCCGCAGGGACTTGGTTCGAATCCCGGGGAAGGCATGGATGTTTGTGTTGTAATCCTTTCTTCTGTCTGTGTTGTTTACCCCGTGTTATACGTTCGGTGGTGCACGGGGTTTATAAATGTTAAAAAAAAAAAATTAAAAAAAATCCCCCCTATTTTTGTTTCTGAATATAATGCCCTAAGAACCTTCAATTCAGGGAATGTATTATCATTCATGCAGTATATCATTGAATGCATTAATTATTATGTTATTAAGTACCGCTTTAATGTAAAGGTAATTAATGAATTCATTTTTCACAGGTATTTGAATTCATGATTCTCTCTACAACCTTCTTCTCGTGTATCTTACTTTTTAAATTAAATCATACAACAAAAAATGTGAGTAATATGCGCTGCGATTAGAGAGATGTGTAATAAAATAACAGCCTATTTTTTTTTAAAAGGGATTGAACGCTTTTTTTCAAAGATTTTTCGCAAACTTACTCTTATTATTCATCCCTAGTACAAAAATTTCTTTTTTTTTTTTGCTCCTACATGGAATGTATATGTCAATCTGTTCTTTTTGTCAATTAATTTATTAATCTGTTCTTTCTTTACTTGTCTGCACGTCATAACTGTTAATCTGTTCTTTTCGCTCCGCAGTCGGTTGATCGTTTTTTTTTACTATTATAACTGTTGAACTATATTTTTAAATGTGTTCACTTTTCTTTTCATTCTGGCATTAGTGTATTAAAACCGGCTGTATAGAAGTGCTGATGCACGTTAAACCTATCGAGGCTCAAAGTTTTCTCTTTGAGCAATGTGGAAGTTGGAGAGTGCGATGTCATCTCAAGTGATGTTCTCGTTATTTCTGTGACTCATATCCTGAGGTTTGTCACCACACCCTTGTGTTGCCTCGAAAAGAATGACGTTAATAAACAAACAATCAATCAATTCATGTTTTCTTGTTTCGAAACTAGAGATAGCGCAAATGTGTGAGTGAATATTAACGTCGCACTGTTCAGCTATACACGAGGGCTTTTGGCGATGGACCTCGTCATTTTGAACCATGGTCAAGTGACGAGGACGACACCTGAGCTGGTACCCCTCTCCTAACTACCACACCACACCAATGGGAGGGCGTTTGAGCTCTCGACAGATTTAACGTGCATCGCTCCCTTATACGGCGGGTCTTTAGTGGTACTGGGCTTGAACTCCAGCCACGATCCGATACCTTGACCATTAGGCTACCGCGGCCACAGAGATTGCACAAGAGATTAGAATTAACGACTAAATAAGACATATTTTTATTCAACTTGAGTAATTAATAACAAAAGTACAAATGTGTATTGAGAATTTAGTTTACCTAATTCTTATGCAATAATTATTATAGTACGAAATTTAGTTAACTTGTGATTCTCATGAACTAAAATATTCTAACCATTAGTTTGAAATAAAATTTCTGGATTTTTTCAGATCAATTCATCCAGGAGTCTTCAACTGGGTTATTCTACTCCTATCTTCTGATTATTCTCTTGTTAACTTTCTCTTGATAATCTTTTAATCTCCTCAATCTTATTCACAACTCATCTGCTCATATTACAATCTTTAATAGCATACATCATGCATCATCCCTACCTGAGATCTTTAAAAACAGATAGTATATAGCATGCATTGTCGAATACTCGTTCAAACGATAATTTGAAAGAAAAAAAAATGTGAACGACCGCAATTTCAAAAACTTAAACACAAAATGGCTCGACCTATGACCGCATTTGAACTAAATAAGTTGATTTTTTTATGGTATTAGGCCTAGGAGGTGTGCCTATGATCTAGGCATAGACATGGACAACGGCCATCACATAATAATACAGTCTTACCACGTTTGCCAGTTAATATGCATTTTGAAATTACCTTTTTTCCCCAGAGAATATGCACGGGAATAATACTTGACCATTAAAATTATCCAGATCAGATCTTAAGACAGAGCCCAGAACAAAATGAGGCCCCCTTTGAGAGCGAGGCCCTTGGCCGGGCCCAGTTGGCCCATGCCTTAAGACGTCCCTGCATGGAAGGATGTCTTAAGACTTCTTGAGCCCCGGGCCCCACCTGGGAATCTTAAAAAAGAAGATAGTAAAAAGAATACACATTGTTACATACTTGAACTAACGGTAACTCGTAACAAATAAATGTGAATAACTCAAAATTTCACAAACCCAGACGTAAGGCGACTCGACCGAGGGCAGTCCTTCGTCTAAAGAAGTAATGACTGCGTATGGTCTGGCCTGGGTCTATACATGGACGATAGTCATCACATAATAGTACAGTCTTTCCGGTTAGCACATATTAAGTTCGAAATTCCTAGTTTTTCAGAGAATATGTACAGGATAATATTTGAGTATCAGAGTTTTTTGGATCATGATCTTCCTGAGGCTGTGTAGAGAACGAGACGAGGCCCCTATGGAGGCTGAGGTCCTAGACCCGGTGCTAATTGGCCCTTACCTTATGTCGTCCCTGACACCATTGTTCTTCTAGAAACCAAAAAAAATAAGTATGAAAATGCAGATGTATTACAGTATACAGAAGATGAAGAAAACGAATGCAAGATATTCCACAATTCATGTAATTCCAGATATGCTTCTGTTATGCTTGTAAAGCAAGATAATTGGCAATCTCAACTTTAAGATGTTCTGACTCGAATCTTTTCTATATTAGTAAAATAAAAATAAAATGTTGCGTTGAAATGATTTTCATAACAATATATGTGGCATTTTCACAAACCTACTCTATCCAGAAGTCTCAAATATTTTGTCCCTTCGAAATTTTCTGAATCGAAATTGATTTTTTTTTATCTGCAACAAATATATATTTGCAATCGGATCATTCGTATTTTATATTATGCATGCAATAACCCACTATTTGCATTAAAAATCTTGATACTCTTCTCCATAAATATCATCTGATATATTTTTAAATTCCCTAGGGATTGTCTTTTTCGAAGTTTGTATCAACTGTTCGTCTCATTGGGAAAAAAAAAAAAAAAAAACTAACAATTTAAGCACACACGAGGGAAGACTGAGTATTACTCAAAACCCGGGAAAACACCCCACTTTTAGTCACGTGATTTCTTTTTAGGAATGTGTATGTCGCGGATTATTGAATCTGGACCGTCCCTGTCCAAACACATTTTCCGAAGAAAAACGAAAAAAGCCAAATGAGCGTTACATTCCCAAGCGTGACACTTCATTCTAGTTCACTCTTCAGCAAAATGTGCCTAAAGAAGTTATCACTTCAAGAAGTAAATGAAAAAGTTGCATATACGTAACTACAACGTACTGTTTTAATTATTATTAAGAAATAACCAAGATATCTGAATAAAATTCATGCTGCATATTGATCTATTTTTATGTACATAATGTTGCAAATTATAACTATTATTGTTGAGTTGTTTGTTTTCAGGAAGCGCAGATTAGATAAAGAGAAAATAGTATATGTTTGCAGTGTGAAAACATTTTTCATTTGAAATATTACAGAGCTCGGCAAATTTCCGAAGAAATGATGGCTGGTTTTGAAAAAGATAACTCACACGTAAAAGGGTACTGTTGTGAGGTCAAAAAGGAATTCTCAAACTTACCACATGTACCTATTCGACCATCCACCTGGTAGACTATCACTCATGAACGATGCTGCAACAATGGTACACATTCATAAAGTGAACAAAAAAAAATCTTTGCTAATATTCATACGTATTATCCATATTAAAAGACTCAAAATGTTTTATAATATACAAAATTTTAAATATTTAACATTCTTAGGACCACACGATAGAAGTGAAAACTTCTGATTTGTTCTGGGCAAAAGAATCAAATTGTTCAGATGTATAATGTTTTCTCTTACGACATTTTCGTATGCGGACGTTAAGTTGTTTCCTTTTTTGTGCCCATTCATCGGAGGATTTTTTATTTTATCCATTTTCTGTTAAGGGTAATGTTTAAATAATTATGCATTCTTATATATTTATATATGAGTATATACGATTTAAATGTCAATCAGTCAAATCATTTACAATTATTTATATGTAAGTTAGTTGTGTAGATTTTATTTATAAAATATATATATGCTTATAATATAGTACTTACGTACTATCGCAATAATGACAACCCTGATTTCTCATGTATCACACGCGCTGAATTGGCAACCATGTGCTTCCTTTCATATAATGCCATCAATATCGTTGCGATAATCTACCATTTATATAACTTATATAACGCCGTATACTATGTAAGGCTGGAAAAACTTGTGCCCTGAGAGCCGTTTACTTTTCTTAAATTGTCTAAGCAAACAAAAGGAGAGGGTCAGTGGTGCACACAAGGTGGGCGTCCTAGGGGTCCGGACAAGCCCTTGAGTTTTTTTCGATTGATAATAATCTTATATTTATATATATATATATATAATGTAAAGTTTTATTGAGTAATTGTAATTGACAATTTATTTTATGAATTAATGCTAATTATTAATTCAATAATTTATTTTTTACTGTTTTTTGTTAACAAAATCGACAAAATCAGAAGAATCAATTGGTGTTGTTTTGAGGTATGATACGAGTTGGGGGACTTTAGACCATGAACCCTTCGACCCTTGAAAAAATTTTGTGCGTGCTACTGGAGAGGATTCGTACAATTAATACTTTAATTTTTTCGTAATCTCTTAGTTGTCATCACTAATATAAACCAATATATTGGCAACTTTCTCGCCAAATAACTTCATTAAAATTTCAAATTTTAATTCTTTTTGGCACATTTTTGTGCTTAAATGCTCTTTTTATAGGATCAAAAAATATATCCCATGTTTCGCGTTTTTTCTTATGTTCAATCTCCTACATAAGAACAAGCTTCCCCCCCCCCGCAATTATTTTCGTTTTCTCTTATTTTGTTCACTCGCTGAAGTTGAGTGGAAGTGGGCTGCATGGGAGTAATATTTAAACAAAGAAATTAAAACTTACGGGGAAAAGTGTGCGTGAAATTTTTACTTAAAAAACACTCGCCTAAAAAGTTTTCAATTCAAAAATAAGCGCGCGTTGCCGTCTCGAGCATGATTGCTGATTGGAGCTGAATAAATCCCACTGGCGTAACGCACCCGAACCTGGTGCTTAACTCAGATTCACTCTTCAGCAAAACGTGCCAAAAGAAGTTATTACTTTAGTAACTAAATCATGTGGAAATGGAAAATAGGAGTCCACAGTACTTAACCTCTATTGCCGATAAAATACATTTCGTAACGTACTTTCGTAACGTTTCGTCAAAATTTAATAACATTTAGTAAAAAGGAAATTTTTTACTTTAAAATGTAAAGCTTAAGCTCTATTTGGTATTAAGATAAAAAGGCACATATTTTGTGTTAGAAAAAATGAATCGTTTCAAATCCTTAGATAACTAACTATAAATACTGAAGCCACACTGTTTTTCACATAATAGGGAATTCAAAATTCAATATAATACCTTTTTTTTTCTTATTTAAAAAAGGGTGTTTGAGTTTGAATTTTTGTCTTTAATCACTAAGCGGAAATGGATTATAAGAAGCTTAAGAACCCAATCAATTTTTTAAACTTAATATTAATTCATAAAACTTAATTTTAGATAAAGTTTTAAGGAAATATGGGGGGGGGGAAGGCTACTTCTTTTTCAAAAAAATTAAATTATACATCGTTTATTCATGATGTAAGCATTATATTCTTAAATTTTAAATACGTATTACGCGAATCGCTTTCTAACAAAAATATCTTACTTCTGTCTCAAAAAGTGTAGCAACGTTTCGTGAAATATGAGAATTGTACTCAAAACATTTAATAATATGGTGGGCAAAATGTTAGTTGTCCTTTTTTAAGAACAACGAACATTCTTAAAACACAAAGAGCTTTTCTTCGTAACTGCGGTTTTGTGACCTAAGACATTTCATTTAAAACTTAAAATAAAAAGACAGCGCTCTCCCCAATTAAAAGCGCCATGTATATTTAAAAATTCAAAAATAGCAAGCAATAAAAGCATAGAAGTATCAGTATGATATACATATTAGGTGCAATGCTATTCGCGAAATTATTTTCCAATTACATTTGTTAAAAAAAACATTGAAGCAAAATTTATAACTGGAACAGCACATAATACATTACATTAATAGTTTTTGATACCTTAGTAACTTGTAAATAATTACAATAATAATTTTTTAAATTCAAACTTAATTCACCTAGCAATTAAAACAAATTTAGAATTGAAAATAATTTGGCAATGCATGAATTAACTTAATATTACTAAATTAAAAATTACGGGTTTTTTTTTCTTCAAATCTGTATCTTAACTTAGTATTTGGATTTTTAAAATGTATTTAAATCAAAAAAGCAATACCTTTCTGACTTCGATATTACTTAAGCGATTTGCGACAGCTGATATATATTTCAAATTAAAACATTTATTTATTTATTGCAGTGGTTTTACAATACTCTCTCAAAGATTTGTAAAATTTTCAAAAATATATATATCTCTAACTATGTAGAAAGCAATCTTTAATTCTAGAATTTATATAAAAAGAAATTAAAATATGTCTATTACATTTACGATTACGGTCGAACCTCCATATAACGAACCTCTCTTTTACGAATTTCTCTTTTTTTCGAGCTTTTTCCTGGAATTAAGAACATTTTACTATTTTTTTCATAAAATAACCGCCAAATAGCGTTTTCTGTTTAACTAGCTTTTCTCTTGTGATTCGATTATTTTCCTTACATATTTTTAAGATATTTCAGGATATTTTTCAAATTATTCTCACAATTAGCCCATTTTATGATAATCAATGGCCTTGAACTGGTTTCACCAGGTGCCTAACTCCCATACAGAAATGAAATTACCATAATTTTTCCAAACAAAAAACTCAAATAAAATTAACAGATTTTTTTTATCAGTAATTAAATTTAAGGTCGCATGTGGTAGTGTGTGCTTAAAATTACTGGTTATAAAATAATGTATGTTTAAAATCATTTGTAGGCTTAAAGTTAGAAAATGTGGTTAAAATTTCATTAATTTTAATATAAAATTATCTTTTAAAGTTGAAAATACAGTGTAACAGCGGACAATGATTTTTTGTCCTTGTTTTCCTTGCAGATTTCATTCTGATGATTAAGATATATAAAATAAAGCGATATTTTAATTTTCCAAAAAAAGTGTTAATAATTACAATTTTTAAATAATATATAGTGTTTGTGAGTTTAAAATTTGTTTTATGTGGTTTTAAAGTATATTAAAGGATGAATTTCTCTATTTAACGAATTTTCCACAAAACGAACTTTTTTTCGGGATTTAGCGATTTTGTTAAATGGAGAGGTCCGTCTGTATTTACATTTTTATATTATTTCAAACAACGTCGAATTTTTTTTTTTTTTTTTTTTGGAAAATGGTTAAAAAGGAATGAATTTAACTTTTAGAATACAGAAAAGTAAAAGAAAAAAAAAATCAATTCGAGTATTAAATATGCACAGTGTATAGGGGAAGGAATTATTTTTATCCAGAAAATATTTTGAAGTATAAATTTTGCAATTTCATGTGAGAAATTGCTGAGAAACTGGATATTTTAGGGTTTTAATTATTTTAAATGGGCTAAAATATTATCTTTTCATAGATAGATAAATACTAAAGAAATATCGTATTTTTCATATTATATCATGAACAGAAGTTAAAAAAGAAAAGAAAAGAAAAATAACTTGAAACAAATGTATTTTCAACTGCAGTAGTTTTAAAATTGTTCAATATGCATATAAATATTTTAATAACTATTAAAAATGTTCAAAAAATTACGCGATCCAATTCTGTTTTTTTAACAATAATTTGAGATATCAACAGATTTTTCACCCACATCATCCAAACTAAAAATGTCTACCCCAATACAAACAAAAAGTAACTCGCCCGAACAGGGACTCGAACCCTGGACCGTTAGGTTAAAAGCCTAACGCTCTACCGACTGAGCTATCCGGGCTCTGTAAAAACTGCATTTCTACCTTGACATTCAAGGTTACAATACTCTTACTGTATAACCTTGAGTTTTATTTAATGTTTAAATGTGTGTTCCCTATTTCAGTTTTCTCGAAATTCTTATAATTCCTTTGAATTGCTTCTGAAACATAGGATCAAATTTAATAATCTTTTTACAACATAAAAGTGCACAAAGTACCAAATTTATGCTTATTAATTCTACAAGTCCTTAGATGGAAAACTCCTTAAAATTAAGGGATAGGTAGAAATAATCCAGTATTATTTCAACAGAAACATGGAATCCACTTCTTTTAAGTAGTGCAATGCCATTTTGAAAATAAAAAAAATAAGAAAAAAATGTTTATAAAAACGATATCTTATTGAGTGAGTGAGTGAATATAAACGTCGCACTGTTCAGCTACACGAGGGCTTTTGGCGACAGACCGCGTGATTTTGAACCATGGTCAAGTGACGCGGACGACACCTGAGCTGGCACCCCCCTCTCCTAACTACCACACTACACCAACGGGAGGATGTTTGAGCTCTCGATAGATTTAACGTGCATCGCTCCCTTACACAGCGGGTCTTCAGTGGTACTGGGCTCGAACTCATGACACGCTAGCCAGGATCCGATACCTTGGCTACCGCGGCCACTTATCAGTAATTGAAGCAGATTAATTGAAAAACTTAGGAGAGAGGTACGTTAATTAGATATTATGTCTGCATTTCCCGAAAACATAATACAACATCTGCGAATTTCAATATATTTAATATATTATTATTTAATGCAATTATATATATAAAATATTGAAATTTCAAAAACTTAATTTTGGATTTGCGTCAACTAAAAATTAAAAAAAAAATACATTTTTAAATAGCTGATGAGGTTTACGTTTTTTTTAAAAATTAATGTAAGATTTATTTACAAACTAATAAACATGTGAAATTTTATTAATTTTTTAAAAAATAAATTAGAAGAAAATAATAAGTAAAATAACTATTTAATAATTTTTTAAGTGTACATGTTAAGAAACAATAATTTCTTAATTTCTAGAATCAAGTTCAATCAAAGTTAGAATGTAGCTTTTTTTTTCTACTTCAATTTATCGCATACAATTTTTGATGTTGCAAATTTTACTTACACCATTTCAATAACAATATTACTCTCATTTAAAATCAGTAATACTAATACGTAAGCAATAAAAAAACAGATCTCGCATAGAAAGGAAAATCAAATGGATTCCAATAAAGAAAAGGTATTTCTTATATTAATAACAATTATATAATTCAGAATCGTAATAAACATAAATTAAATTAAATAAATAAAACAAATATTCTTAACTAAGAGAAACGTAAGTTTTCCATAAAGAACTTTCAACTCAATATCTTTATTTTCAAACAGCTGATTAAACCTTTTACGTAACTTTATAACTATAATTTATTAGCATTTGCAATAAATTAGGTGAACATTTGTTGAGTCTGTTCTAAAGCATGTAACATCGCCGTTTAATTCTAGGAATGTTGACATGTCGACATAGAAATGAAACATGGCAAAGAAAATTCTGTGACATGTTGCTTAAGAAATTAAAGTTTTGCACCCTATTTTGACCAGAATACCTAGAAAATGTGCTATTTTTTCTTTTACGCTAACTGTAATAAACAAACTAATTATTTTGAATTCGTTCCATAATTTTTGAAATATTTAAATATTCCTAAAGCAGAAGAAGAAAAGTTGCTTAGTTTTTAAAGAAAAATCTTGAGGAAAATCTTTGGACTTATCTAGAACAACGCGAGAGGAGAATTCTTAACAATTATGAAATTTACAGGAAACAGTGGTGCACACAAGAGGAAGGGGGGTCCACGGGTCCGGGCAACCCTATAGCCCTTGATTTTTTTCTGATTGATTATAATCCTATGTATATAGTACGTAACATTTAAAGAAATAGTTGTTATTAATAATTAATTCAGTAATTAATACTTTAATTAATAGTTTATTAATTTATGATAATTACTTATTCGAGAATTAGTCCTTAATTAACTAATTTTTTACTGTTTTTTGTTCCCGAAAATCGACAAAAAATCAAAAGGATATGTTGGGCGGCATATCGGAGCATGATACAAGAATGATGGACTTTCAACCCTGGAGCCCCCCCCCCTCCTGAAAAACTCCTGTGTGCTCTACTGACAGGAAATAAGGCAAGTATCGCGGGACTGACATTGTGAGAACTATAAAAGCATCACGTATTTGGTGGCTGGGTCATCTAGAAGTCGAAAATTTAGTGAATCACTATTTCGACAACTTCCCAACTGCCACACCACACCTCACTTCCCCACCGAAGTCCGAGGCATTATTAAAACACTTGCTAATAGGAAGTCAGCAGGCCCTGATTTAATCCCTAATATAGCATTAAAATACCTTCCTATTAAAGCCATTACACACTTAACTAAAATCTACAACAAATGCCTCATTAAGTGTCACTTTCCTACACAGTGGAAAATAGCAAATGTAGTCATGCTGCCCAAGTTAGGGCAAGATCACAAATTCCCACAAGGCTTCAGACCAATTTCTTTATTAAATTGCACTGCTAAGGTTTTCGAAAGAGTAATCTTAAATAGAATTAAAAATCACTGCAAAGCCATAGATTGCATTCCCCCGGAACAATGCGGTTTCCGG